>RJWT010015459.1:0-20445 GCA_004365215.1 Cuniculus paca | reverse complement strand
TGATGGGCAAGAAGCAGAAGGCAGCAAGCAGCTGGCAGCAAGCTAGCTGCAAGTGAGTCTGCCTTTCCCTTTCATCCCATTCAGGCAACAAGTCAAGAGTGGTACTCCCCACAGCCTGGGTGGGGTTTCTGTCTTTAGTAAATCTATTCAGCCACACCCTGAACTACACTAGTTCCAGTCAATGAACTAGTTTAGTACCACACACCCTTACTCCCAGCTCTAAAAAGCTGCATATATGAGCACATAGGCTTTCGGAGGACATCTAGATACAACCATCTTCTACCAGTAAGTAACAATAATCAAAAAATAAATTCTGGTAAGGATGTGGAGAAAGGAAATTCACACATCACAGATGCAAGTGCAAAGTAGTACAGTCAGTAGTGAAAACAGTATGGATGTTCCTCAAAAAATTAAAATGGAACTACAGATTATTTACCTATCCTATTTTTGGACATATATCCAAAGAAATTGAAATCAGTGTATCAAAGAGATAGTTGTATGCTCACATTTATTGTTTCTCCATTTGCAAAAGCCAAAATTTAGAATAAAATGAGACATCCACTGATGAATGGACAGAAAATATGGTAGACACCCAGAATGAAATACTATTCAAATCCTGTTCTTTGCTATAGTATTTTTTGTTATGCAAAAGAAACCAGTCACAGTATGACAAATACTACATTTTGTCTCTCTCCCAAGGAAACCAAGAGAGTTGATTTTATAAAAGTGAGAGAAAAAATAAATGTCACTGGAATTTCAAAAAGGTATGGAAGACATGAGATAAAGTGAGATTAGAAAATAGGTACAAATATATAGTTAAAAGAGTAGGGGAGATAGCTCAGTGGCACAGCACCTGCCTGGCAAGCACAAGGTCCAGAGTTTGAGTCCCAGTACAAAAAAAAAATACAGTCATGTGGAAGGAATGAGTTATAAAGCTGTAAGACAGAGAAGGGTGACTACAGTTCTCAACTATTTATTACATATTTTATAAGCAACAGGAAGCTAGGAGTTCAAAGTTTCCCAATATAAAAAAAAATGATAAATGTTTTGAAGATGAAAATTCTGTTTGCATTACTCTGATTTGATCATTATTCACTGTGTACATGTCTCAAATTATCACTTGGTAGTCCTTAAATATGTGCAATTACTTTATGTCAATAAAAAGTAAAATATAAACAAAAGAGTAGAATAAGAACAATATTCTGTTATGCAGAATAATAGTTAAGCCTAATGTTATGGTTTGTACATTGTGTCAACTTGAGAAATCTAGATTCTTAATTAAGAAACTTGGGGGCTCTACATCCTGGGGTGTAGAGAACAAGCAGTTACCATTCTAGGATGTTGTTCACTGTTGTCAGAAGTTTAAGTGATTCAGCATGGGGCCAGGGTCCCTAGTTTGTAACATCCTCGGTTTGTAACATCCTTATCCTGTGGAAGAGGAGTGCAGGCAGATGGTCTGAGTGCTACATCCATCCCAGGGGAGTAGCCTGCATACAATAAAAGACAAAGGAGGAGGGGCTGGGGGCTGCTTCTTCGGGGGAGCTCCAGTCTTCGCCTTCAGCTTGGACGTCATCTCCTGGCTTCTGGCACAGACTGTTCAGCTTCTGCCTGGGACTCTTCAGCTTCTGCCTGGGACTCTTCAGCGTTCATTGTAGACTCTTCAGCCTGCGTCATAGACTCTCCAGCCTTCATCGTACTCTTCAGTGTTCCATCGTAGACCCATTGGCCTTCTGACACGGACTTGCACAGGACACTGCAGCATGCAGACACCCTCTGCACGCTCCCTCCTTCAACTCTGTGGCTGACCACTGTAAGCCAATTAACCTCCAGCACACAGACACCCTCTGCACGCTCCCTCCTTCAACTTTGTGGCTGACCACTGTAAGCCAATCTTGTAATTTCTTATACAGTTGTCTATCTTGTGTTGTATCTGTTTCTCTAGTAAACCCTGACTGATGATACACCTAAACTATAAAATGACATTTGAGGTAAAAACAGAATAAAAATTAAAAAGAAAATAGAACTATAAAGGAAAAAAAATTTAAATAAAATAATGTAGGATGCATTGTGTGTCACCTTTAAGTTTTAAGAATGTAGCCCTTGTTCTATTGAGTTTATATTCTGTGACTTCTGTACTGACTGAATAAAGAAGTGATGCTTGCTAAATTCTACTTACTGTCTCTTAGGAAGAGACCAGCTTCTTGAAAGTTCTTAGAAACCTACTGCTGTCTGAAATGAACACAGATGAGTGAAGTCTGTATAGAGAGGAGATACAGTTTGTTATGGTTTGTATATAGGTGGCCCTGCACAAGCCTCATGTAGTCATGGAAGTGGCTGAATCTAGCATTTGTGATTGATTCATTGCCTAGTGCTAGGTTTAGTGCTAGGTTTAGCGGTGGGATTAGTGCTGAGATTAGCGCTGGGATAAGTGCTGGGATTAGTGCTGGGATTAGATCTGGGATTATCGATGTGAGTGCTGCACCCATCCAGGGGTGGAGCCTGCATACTATCTATATAAGGGAGGGAAGAAGGCGTTTTCAGTCTCTTTTGCCACTCTTCTGCCCTGTTTTGCTTTTGCCACTTGTGGACCACCATGAACAGCTGCCCCCTCAGCCACGCCACCCTACCTTGGAGCCAGCTGGGTATGGACTGAAACCTCCAAACTGTAAGAAATAAACCTTCCCTTCCCTAATTTTGGGTGTTGGGTATTTTGTCTCAGCAATGAAAGAAGAGTAACCAAGACACAGTTCCTGGACACCCAGCTATCCCTTCAGTCAGAACCAAACTTGCCACCATGTAAATAAGGCCTCTGGGGAGTTATTCTCAAGTCTAACCTAGTGCTCCAGCTGATACTGTCTGAATTTGAAATGGTCCATCACCTTTCATCCCTGCCTGAATAGAAGATTCATGAATTTAATAAATTATTATTCATTTTCAGCCCCTAGATTTTAGATGGTTTGTGATTAAACAGTGGATAACTAGGACAACAAGACTTGATTTTATGAGAGTGACTTTGACACAACCTCAAAGTATAAATAAGATTGGGAAAGTCAGCACCAGAAATAGGAAGATTACTGAGAAGACCATCCAAAGACCTAGCAAAGAAGAGATGATGATCAAAACCAAGACAATAGGAGTGGAAGTCACTTACAAAGAACTACGTACACCTTAGGCAAATTTTCTGGTTGATAGATTAGGCAGTAGTATAATTTTAAACAATAAGAATAAAAGACAATGTTTATACTTGGCTATAAACACAATGCTCCTAACTTGAGTATTTATGTAGATAATGTTAATGTCCATGTTCAATTTTTACAAAAAAAATTCCATCCATCCCTACACTTTTATTTCCATGACACTTTGCATGGTTATCTTGCCCAGAAAAATCCTGCCTAGGACCCTTAATGAATTATTAATATAATATTTAGTATTCCCACCCAAAACACCTGTATTTTGGATCTGTTATATCATCCTGAGTTAAATGAATTGTGTTATATTTCACTTTTATTAAAATAAAAATTTGTCTCTTAGTTTGGAAGAATTCATTTTGGGGACAGATTTTAAAGTAAGTACAAATCATTTACTGTTACATTTTCCTAGATTTTATTCTTCAAGCTGCAAATGTGTGCTGAATTGTATTAACCTCTCAATTTCTTTCATTCCATTAATTTAATTTGTTATATCCTTGCCTTATATTGAAGGACTCTGAAACTTAAACAAAGCATAGCATTTCATTTATTTTAAAGATTTACTGAAGACACTGTTCAATATATTATTCCAGTACGACCTATTTTAAAAAAAGAAAACGTATATCCAGAAAATTTATTTACCTGATAAGTCAGTTCACATGTTATTTCTTTCTACGAAAGAAATTTCTATGTAAATAATGCATTAGATCAAATTTCTTTGACCAGGAAGGTTAGAGTGAAATTTGTGTCTCTAATTCCATAAATATATAGAAACTTATGATTTACATGTTTATGTTCTCACTTTCAGCCTATATTTTATGTGTTATTTGCCTGATTGGGATTGTTGTTTACTTTTCTACATATTATAGTGTTTATGTTAGAATTTTAGTTTTAATTATCACAATTCATATCTTGCTGCCATTAGTAGAAAAGGAGAATTTATAACAAGAACATGTATACACATAACCACAGAGTTAATTCTGTGAAGCTTGCTTTTTTTCTCTTTCTCTCTTTTCTGTCCTTTTCTGAACACTTGTTCCAATTTGCCTGCATGACACTTGTGGCAGGTGGAATAGACCTCCTTCAGGGTCCAAAACTTTCTTGCCACAAGTCTTACCTATAAAAACTGTTAGGTTTGTGAGCTTGTGGTTCCCTCTTTCCCTCCTTTCTCTCCTCCCTCCCTCTCCTATTTTTCTTTGTTTCACATTCACTTACTCACTTTTATTCTCTGTACCAATTTCTAGATTGCTGAAAAGCACACTCCATTTGGATCAACTCAGGCAAAGTGCCCAACTGTGGCCCCTAAATGCTGTCTCCCAGGGAAGCCCAGGGGCAGATAGACATTTTTTGTTGTTGTTACCAGGAATCAAACTCAGGACCTTGCATTTGCCAAGCAAGAATTTACACTGCTGAGCTCTATCCCTGGTTAGATAGGCATTTCTGAGCCAGGCTGACCTTCGAGGTGGTGTCTTGCTCAACACTCAGCTAAGGGCTGGGGGTTTAGCTCAACAGTAGCACAGCTGCCTGGCATGCATACAGCCCTGAGTTCATTCTACAGCACAGGAAAAACAAATTAAGGATAAGGTACTTCAGTTCCTCAACAAACACCAATAATGACAGTGTTCAGAGTGAACGATTGTTTGTCCCAGAACCTTGGGTGCATAAATTTTATTCACTGCCATTTAACTGGTGAGCACAGTCTTCAGTCTCAATATACACAGGCTATACGTAGGAGATCTAGTATTTTAACTGCCTTGCTATGATTTAACCATCAGGCTCGGCGACTCTGAAAGGAAATGTACTGTCCTCATCAAAACACATGACATAGAAGAGTCAACAGTCTCTTTCAGAGGCTTTTCCATATCCATTATTCCCAAATTAAATTAATTTTTAATTCTGCAACACTTCCATTGGTTCAAGAAAATGGATTTGATAAATTAAAATATTTTGAAATGTATGGCCGTATTTTTCTGAACTTTTGTACTTTGCCAAATTCAGAATAAGCATAATTAATTCACCTTTCCACTCTCAGAGTTAAAGGAATGTTTTATAATAGCAATCTAATACTTCCATTATATGTATATAATGCTTGAGTGATTTTCAATAACTAAAAATAAAAGAAACATTCTAAAGGACAGACTTTAATTTCAATAGAAAATTGTGATACAGTTGGTACTTTGTGACACAGGTCAACATCACAAATGAAAAAGAATTCTACATTTTACTTCCATTCCCTTCTATATCAAGTTTAAAGAAATGATTCAAGAATCAATCATTCATTCAGGATTTCTACTGATGACCTTGTATGTGGCAGGAACTAAGCTCTCAGTATGATTTTATGTGCGTTATACATTCCAAAATAGCAAATAATCTTCCAAAATAGAAAACATAGTAATATTCCATTTTTGATAAAATAATAAGCAGGAAACTTGAGATCCTTTGCTAAGATCTCTCGTTAGAAGCTGAGCTTCTTTCATCTTAATGAATATTCTGTGTTGCTCCATGAACATCTAAAGCTGACGTGTTTGAAAAAAATTTTCTTGGTGATTAGAGCTTGATCACAGTCACTGTTCATATTAGCTGTGTACCTTTCAAAAAGCGATAGCATATAAAAGCTGACCGAGCAGTCACTACTTTGCTTAGAGAAGGTCGGACCTGCACCGTGATGCTGGCAGAGACAGGGCGCGGTTGCATACCTGATGGGAAGGTTAAACGCGAAGCTACTGCTGTCAACATAAATGATCAGTTCTTTAAATGGCAGCCCGGTTTAAGAATGACATGCTGAATCAATCCTTAACTAATTGGAAAATTAATTAGTGCCTGTCATTTCCACTCTGAGTATTTTTAAGCTTGAGTTTGATTACAGTTAACTAGCTGTCTGCAAGAAACCAGTTTGTAAATCCAATGAAACTGTTGCCTGAATTTTTCACAAGATACCATCTTTTGTAGCCTTGGTATATGCATGTTAATACTTAGAAATCCATCAGCTCAACTCATGTCCATCAATGATAGGCAAATTAGTGAATTATGTAATGTTTCATTTATTTCTTTCACTGTATGCCTTGTAAATTTAGCTATTGCTGGCTCTCTTCCTTGGGGTCAGCACATAAAAATGATGCTTGTTAATCCTTGAAAAAGGAAATGTGTTTATTTTTTACTCTTTTGTCTAAAGCTAAGCATTGGGTATTTTAACACTTTGAGTACAATAAAGACCAAAAACACGTATCACAGCGAATAACACTTAATTTCTCTTTAGACACAGAAATGAACCTGCTAATCGTTATCCTGGTGTCTTTAGTGGTGGTGGAAGTGAAGGCCGGGAGTTAAGTCCAACAGAGAAAAGGGGTCAGCATCTGCTGAGCACCTGCTCTGTGCAGCACTGGGTCTTTGTGTTAGGGTGCTTTGGCGTCAGTACAGACTAATTACGTGAACATTATGTTTTCATCCAGCAGAGAAAGAATAGAGAATCAAAGACACCACCTATTTGTTAAAGACCAAGTAGCCAGTAAGATATTAAATCACATTCAAGTCTTTTAAGCCTGTGTTCTTTCCAAAGCACGATAGTTCATCCTGCTGGAGATGAAATGAGAGATGGACAGCTCTCAGATATGGACACATAACCGGTAGATAAACAGGGGAGAGAAGATATCCACTCATGCTCACACACGGTTTAAACATGCTACAGTTTCTCTTGTATGAGAACCCCAAAATACAAATAAAGATAAAATAAAAGATTGATCATAGGAAATAGGGAAGTAGATTCTTTTGCAAAAGTGAAAGGAACCAAGAAATGGAAGGATGGGGAAGGGAGGGAATTAAGATGAGTTATATTATAGGTAATCATTATGTACACATGTACTAATAAAAATAAAAATTGAAAAAAGCAATGTGGATTTCAAGTAAAAAATTAAAAAGAATAGAGGAAATGTAAATCTTAATAATCAAAATATAGCATATTTACCTAATAAACATTTATTGACTTACAATGTTGATCATTAACACTCCTAAAAATAACACATGTGCACTCTTAATTTGAGTAATAGGAAAGTGTTACAGTATTGTAGGAAAGAAACTGAAATTATATACCACAAGTCAGTACAGGTTCATTTCTTTTCACATCTTTAGTTCAAAGATCTACTTCTGGAAATTTTGGCTGAAGACATAATACAAAATAAAGACTTTATTTTTAAATATACATGTTTATGATCATTTATGGAAAGAATCATGTAATTTGTAAAATTGCAGGTGTGGTGGCTCACGCCTGTAATCCCAGCACTCAGGAGGCTGAGACAGGAGGATCATTGTGAGTTTCAGAACAGCCTGGGCTACAAAGTGAGCTCAAGGCCAGCCTAAACGGCATAGTGAGACCCTGTCTCAAAAAGACAAGTACCAGGGATTTAGCTCAGTGGCCTAAGTGCCTGCCTGGCAAGCGCAAGGTCATGAGTTCAATCCCTAGTGCTGCAAAAACAATCAATCGATCAATAAATAAAATTGTAAACATCCACTGCATAAAATATTATAAGCCCTTACCATGAATAAGAAAAATATCTTATTATGAAAAATCTTAATAGAAAGTCAAAATATAAAATAAACTATTATATAAGCATTATCACAATTGTACAAATATAAAGGAGAAATTGATTAGAAGAAAATAAAAGTTCCAAGACAGCTGATGCTACCATGAGTTGTATGTTTCTAATATTCACTCCATTATAAAGAAAATGCTAACAGACGGGGTATCACAAGGCCATAAATTTGTCTGAAATTAAAATTATGAAAATGAGAACAGGGTACAGTTCTTAAAAACCAACAATAAAACAATGTTATCTTGGAGAATGTATGTATTTGATATCGTGGGCAGCACATTCCTATTTTAACTATGATTAAGTTCAGTGCAGTCAATATAGAAGTAATGTTTCCACAAATAACAAGTTTTCTTGGTCAGTAATTGTGTATTCAATGAGAGAATGTATAGGAAAATGCTTGATAAAGTTCAGCATGGTACACACGATGCTATTATTTCCGTTATGAGGGAAAAAATCTATAATATGTAGATATATATTCCCTAAGGTACATCAATTTAGTTGCACTTATTTTCATAGAACTAAGTTCAAAATCCAGAGATACTAAAGTTTGTGATGAGGGTTCCTTTCTGTAGAGCCATTGCTGCCATTACTGGTCCTAAGTCTACTTAGTAAATATATGTTCTTCTTGATGCTCATACCAAATACTTTTTTTGTTGTATATATTTTGCTTGAAATAATAATGCCAAGAGACATAGAATGCACCTCTGTGAAATCTTTACTATTACGGACAGTGAAACAAAGACAGATGCTGCACAATACTAAGTAGTGTAATGGTAAATATAAATAACATTTAAGTTTTAAAAACAGTCCTTGGATGTTTATATGGAAATAAATTCAAAATACAATCAGATATTCACACCAAATATTTTGTTAAAGCACAGTTTTATATACACTTATACTAAAAGTAAAACTTTTAAAACAGAAGATTTTGTTTCAAAAGCATAATGGAGTTTAAAATTAATATACTATGTTTACAATATCAATATCTTTCATGGGTAGAAACTGTCACATGGTCTAGAGTGGGTATAAGGTGAAATACTAACAATCTTGAAACAGTGAAATCAGTCTTTCAAATATTTTTGTCAAGATTTACTAAACTGACAAATTTTATTAAACAGGATGCCACAGGTAAGACAGCACATTTCTTCAGTGTGGTATCAAAGGAAAAAGCTGTTGTATATTGGATTTACTGTGCCTGACACAACGACTTCAATTTTCCTTCTCAGTTCAAATGTCTCCAGCAAGCTACCTTGCCCTTTCAAGTTCGCAGCTCACCTCTCCTATCTCCAGAAGTCTCCTTCCTCTCCCCTCTCCCCACTTCCATTGCCTTCATCCAAAGGGCTGCTGAGCTCTTGAAGGCACATTTGGTGGATAAAACAGGTTTTACATTAGACTCTAGTGCAGCAGGGGAAAGGTGGTTTTATCTGGCACACACAGTTTTTGAAATAATTTCAAGTCTGGAAAGCAGAAAGGAACAAAGCACTTCGAGAAATAGGGAACGGAAAAGATTTCTGTAGGTAAGTATAACAATTCAAGCAATTTTGAGTTTTCTTATTTTTCACACTTTACAAGGCTCTTACATGTGTACAGGAGTATCTTCTGGTGACTTTTATGACAGCCCAGTGTAGGGCTTATTGTTAGAATCCAACAGGCTTGGTAATTCTTCAGCGATCCAAGCTCAGTAAGACTCAGTTGCCGTTGGACACTAAAACATAGGTAGCAGTCTGAAACAGGGGCGCGCTAACACAGCAGGTCAGGGCTCCCAAGGTATCAGATTCAGCCTGTTGATGCTCAAGAAGCGCAAACATGAAATCTTTGCCCTTTACTACTAAGCAGATTCCAGGCAGATCCCAGCCCAACAGCCACTACGGGGGAGCAAAATAATCCTGTCATGTATTCTCACACATACATGAAGGGTAGAAAGAAATGTAAGAGCTGGAGAAAAAAATGCAGAGATGACGATGCACCTTTTGGGTAATCTACTTGTGAAAGATAAAAGAGATGGATTAGACAAACAAAACTCATCTCTGGCTAAACCAAGCTAGGATCCCAGAAGATCACCGCCTCCTTCTCTAACATGATTCTACTCGGCAGCTGCCTGTCAAGCATTCAGAACAGATCTTGGCATGCAGGAACACTTACAAAACATCTACTGTGAGTACAACTGCTGCTGTTGCTACTGCAGCTATCAATAAAGTCTTTGGGGGAGAATATAGGGTTGTATCTAACAGTTCACAGCAACAAAATAACCCATCTTTGAAATCAAGAAATCTAAATTAGACTTCTCTCTAGGTCATTTACCAGCTGTGTGACCTTAGAAAGTCCAAGTGACCTCTGCAACCTCCCTTTCTTTGTCTTTAAAATAAAGGTATTAATAATGATCCTGCACAGAATTGTCTTAAGAGTGTTGTGACACTAAATGTGATATATGAATGCTCTTAGTTACTAACACTATGACCCGAACACTGCAGATTTAAAACAGAAATGCATTTTTATCATTTACATTTATTAAGCCTCATAATATAAATAGAAGGATTAACACAGAAGTCACAAAATACAATATACTCTTTCCAGCAACACCCAACATTTACCTAAAAAATATTACAAAAAGTTTCATCTTTCCTCTTCTCCCCCAGATATACTCACTGCAAGTTGCATTTTTGCTACTTGATAACCTCATTGCCAAAAAAAGGATATGTTAACCATTTTAGATTCGGTTAGAATCCTTCCCTTCTCAGGAAATGGATTAATGAATCTCTGAGAAAGCAGAACTGCTGTGGAAACCTGGTGCGATATTATCAAGGTTAGGGTGGAGTTTCAACTCGGTTGACTTAGAGATCTGCTCCTGGGACTGTGGGGCATCGGCGTAGCTGTGTTTGCGTGGAGCATGCACGTGTGCTGTGTCTCTTACCCCTTCCTCTCTGGCACACTTTCCCTCTCTGCTTCTGGGGATGCCATGAACTAAGCAACTTGGCTCCTGCACACCCTTCTGCCATGTGTCTCAGCCTTGAAGCCAGCTCAATGTGGAGCAAAACCTTGAGCCAAGGAAACCCCTCCTTCACATTGTGAATGTTAGACGTTACGTCTCAGGCACAATACAGACATCTTCCTACGTACTCATTACATGCGCTGAAGTTCTTTGCCCTGCATTCATTTCACCAATAGTCTCTTAGGCAATATCCATTTACTGCACACCTATACATTCTAACATGGTTTTCAAAACTGCAGAAATAGGAAATTAAATGCTCTGCCTTTGAATAACTTACTGTTTTTGTGTGTGTGTGTGGCACCAGAGGTCAAACTCATGACCTCACACTTGCCAGGCAGGTGCTTAGGCCACTGAGCTAATCCCCAGCTGCCTTTGAACATCTTGCAACTCCACTAAAAAAAAAGGGATGTACTCATAAAAACAACCCCCTCCCAAAACCCTTAAATTTTACTAATTATATAAAGCACAAAAGGCAAAGTCAAATATATGGATTGATACAGGAGTACAAATAAATCCAGATAAATCAAAAGGGCTGTGAAAGTAAACTTTGAGAATACTCATGAAGATCTAAATTTGAAGTCTCAATCTCTACTTTGAAAAGTCTTTTTCCTCTTGTTGTTTTTGTTCATTTTGACCATTTTGCTTGAGTGGCTGTTAAAATTGAATAATTATGGTGATATTATGTATGTGTTCCCAAATGATTTCTCCTGTGCCCTAGACAATGTAGTTTACGTGAATGATTTGATGAGATCACACATTTGTTTGCAGGTGACACTCCCTCCAGACATGTATGCTGGACCCAAGCAATAATGCTTATTTCAGAAAGCACACAAATAAATTCATTCACTGAAGTATGGGTGTTGCCTTATAAATAAGCTTTTCATGTATGACACTGTAGTCTACAGATCATGTCGGTATTAGCAGTTATCGTCCTTTGTGATTTTGTGTCTTTGAAGAGTTCTTTGTTTTTTGATGGGCTTTGAAGTTCCTCTGGGATTTGTGAGGAGTAAATAAATTATTTCCAAATTCTCTGAGTGGAAAATTATTCATTCTTTGGAGATTATTTACTCTTTTTGACCAAATAGCTCATGGTTAGCTTGCAAAAGAAGCTTCTTTTCCTCCCAACTTTTTTCTATTCCACTGTAATTTCACTTCTCCCATAACTTTGTCTTCTGAGGTGCTTTCTAGGCTTCCTCTTTTTATATTATCTAATCTAATGTAAAATCTAGACTTCCACATGCAGTAAAGTTTTAGCCAAATATCACACTTCCACATGCAGTAAAGTTTTAGCCAATTCACACTTTGTTTCATCGCAATTCTTACCTCTCTTGGAAATCTATGTGGATTATGTAATTCAGTAGTTGCTCATGTTCTTTTACTCAAATAAGTTGACCTCCCCTATTGTACAACAACATCCTTCTACTGCCCTACTCCGAATCATCATAGTCTAGAGCTCTTTAATTGACCCCTGAAATATCCATAATGTTATGCCACCATTATAACAATTTTCTTATAAACTTTCCTATCATTTTAACTCTCAAGAACATCCATTAGCAATAAATCTCTTTTTTCACTAGTGAAGACCTCTGGTCCTTTGATCTGGCCTTTCATAAGACCCTTTGGGATTCAAATAAAGCCAACTCAAACAGCTCAAGCATAAAAGGAAAATTTAATATGAGATGCAGGTACAGCTCATGGAATCAAATGAATGGTAGGGGTAGAGCCAGACTTCAAAAGGCATGAGAATCAGAAACTGCAAAGGCATCGCAGACCCAATCAGCATTTTCCTGTGTGTTCAGCTCTATTCTCTCTGTGTGTTTCTTTTTTTCCCAAAATGATTTTTCTGCTCTGCCAACCAGTGGTAGCAAAATTCTAGGACAAAGCTGCTATATTTGGATTACCTCACTGTTAGCCAAACCCAGATTAAATGGCTCTTTCTGAATTCCAATTCAGGAATGAGAAAAACTTATTCCTCAACAACCTTATCATGACCCCTAGGCTAATGAAAACTTGGGCCAATTCTGGGAGATTGAGGATATAGTCAGATAAATATGACTACTGGTACCAAAGAAAGGGAGGTTTGTAAATAAGGTATACACAATATAAAGTACAAACCTCTGCTTTTTTTCTAGTCTAGTATCATTCTGATGTATTTCATGGTTTCTCTGTTTATATTATACACCTTGGCTTCCTCACTTTGATGAGATTCTGGGATGTTTAATTATATTCCTAACCTAGATTTTTTAGTAATGTTTAAGCCTAGATCATTCAAAGTAACGACCTTACCTACTTCTACTTACCGAATCTAACTGTTCTTATTTTATACATGTCTATGCTTTGCTTTATTGCATGTACACACTGTCAATTTTCTCCTGTATCAACCTAACAAAGATTCCCTTCAATTTATTCACCTCAATTTATGTGCCTTTTTCATCAACAACTTCTTAAATCAATGATTTTTACATCTAATTCTTTATCACCTATTCAGTTTTTAACCACACTGCAATTTTGTTTCTAGTAGTAAAGTTTAGTGAAATTCATAGAGTTAAGGTCAAGCAAAATCTATCATCATCTTCTGGTTTTAGCTCTCATTTTACATCATTAATGCCTCCACTTCCTCTCAACTCTTAGATTTAGTTTTACCTGAGAAGTATCAAATACCATTCATTGCACAGTAGATAATTCTTTTCTGTCCCTGTTTCCTCACTGGGAAGTACTACTGACAATTACAAAGGCTACAAGAAACACTATTCCCTCCCCCAAACTTCTGTCCATATTTTGGTAGCTGTATAGATAGTTTTATCCAAAGAGGCAAAGAAAAATATAGAACTCTCAGAAAAAAATTTGCCTCACAAATAAGAGATATGAAACAATAAAATTCTCCTTTTCTTATTTATTGCTACATATAGAGTGATTGTTAAGTAGGTGATAGAGACATAAGAACCATTTTTTGATAACAAGAATGTCTTCAGAAAAATAGGTGGAAAGATCCTTGGTCCTTGGTGACAACAAGAGTGCCTGAAAAACTCTGGGCTTGTTGACCCAATGATTTATTGTTCTATGGGAATAAACATTCTTCTGCTCCAGCTGCTTTTAACTTTTTTGACATCCATCTTCTCTCATTATCCATTTTCCTTTTGTTGGGTAAATGGTGTCAGGCTAGTAAAGAAAAAGCCATCCTGAATTTGGGAGTTCTAGGCAGAACCTCCTGGAGTAATTGAGAAGGAGAGTCTGCATCCAGTTATTGAGCTGGATCTTTTATGGATAGAGTTGGGTGGTTAGTGGGCAGACAGGTGGGGTGTGGCAAAGGGTGACTGAGATTGGAGGAGTGAGAATGGCTGAGTATGTGGCTTCAGCAACCGACATTGTGACCTAGCAGGTGGGCTGGATGTGTCATGTTCCAGCAGAACAATAGTCATTGCTCCTTGGCTTGGGTGGCTGGGGAGAAATGGGTTCAGACCTATCAACCTTCAACCCTAGTCAGTGCTTTGGCTCCAGCTAGGAGAGCCTCTATCACATGTCACATAGAAAGCACTCAGTAGTGCATATAGTAGGTAAATACCGATGTTTATAAAAAATTGAGTAAATTATATTGGTTGTGTCTATCCTCAAAGATATCTTTCTATATTCTTCAAAATCCATACCTGTAGCCTGACAGATAGGTTAATTTTAAGCTGACCCTCTATTCATTTATAACGTGTCTTACCTATGCTGATTCCTCTGATTCGTTCCTTCCACTCTCTCTTCCAACCTTCTGAAGTTTCATTACAAGGCGCATACCAACTACTCTGAAATCTTCACTTTCTGCTGGAACCTTTTAAGCACTCTCTTTCCAATGTTTGTGGCATCTGTTCCTACCTTTATGATAGCATTTATCAACTTACATGGCAATGATTTGTTTACCTGTCTCTCTGTGCCTTGTGAGTGCTATGAGAAAAGAGCTATTTCTTATCTGAGTGAGCTCACTGTCTGGCACAAAGTGGAAACCCAATTAATTACTCTCTTATGAGTAACGACTCTGGTTCATTAGCTCTGCAGAGCAAAAGTAAGATAATGGTCTGATTTTTATTTCCTTTTGTAAATTCTACAAAAGATGACAGTCCTAAAAAGCATATGTTTTGAGATTAGATAACAACAGGAACACTGGCTGAAATTGTGCCACATATATTTAGGAAACATTAAACTTCGCCAATGTGTCAGTATATCATCTTAATTAGTTATAAAAGCCATATTATTACAATGCCAGGAAGAGATATGTATTAAACTATACTACCTCACTGCAAATATATAAGCAAGTCAAATATCTATTAAAGAATAATTTCAATTCTATCACTAATTTTCTAATATAGCTAATATAGCTTTTCTGTTTGAAATCCCTCAAGCAGAAATCTGAATTTGCATGACCAAAACATGAAGCATCCCCTCCTCCACCATTGTTTGCTTGAGCCCTTTGTACATTGTCACTGGCAGTGGGAGTACCCACCATTTCTTTTTTCTTGGCCAGTCACACTCATCACACCCATCTCATTGTGTGCCCACCCTCTCCTTCAAATACCTTCTCCGCTTGTTTAAAGGAAGAAGACAGCAGGACAGAAACAAGGATGCACCCTTAGCACTAATGTTGTGTTTTGTGGGAAAAGTGAAGGTTTGAGCCAATAGTTAATGCTTAAATGAGATGCTTCACATGATTATTTTTTCTGATCTCTGGTAAATTTTAATCACATCATTTCTCATAATTAGTGATCTTATTCAACTTCATTTTCTGAAGTGTGGAAGACACTGACTCATGACTAACCATTCCTCAACAACATTGGAGAAATGAGAGAATATGCCAAGCTCTGGGTTACATACCTGCAATAGTCTTGTTTCCAGATCCAACAGCAGTTGGAGCAGCTTTCTTCTCTATTTGCCTTGTGCAATGGAAAGAAAAAAATATCTGGGCATAGGGCACACTTCAGTTTCACTTCAGTATTGTTGTAGTCAGGGTTTACAAGGAAAACAATTTAATACAGGACACATAGTTTACAGAATTATTTTAGGATGGTCACCCAAAGAGTCAAACACAAAAAGTACGGGAAATCTGTTCACACACTAAAGACCCCCAAAAATCCAGCTGAGCATCCAGATTCCATGGCAACATCCTTCATGAGGACCTAGATGCCACAAACACCCAGCTGAAGACCTAGAGCCCTCAACAATGTCTCATGCAAGTCTGTTTCATGAATCTGCGCTGGGAAGGCCCAAACATCAGCAGTGGAAGCTAGAAAGTCTGTGCCAGTGGAAGGAAGGATCTGTGCCAGTAGGCTGAAGGTTCTGCACTGGATCCAGGAAGTGACACTCAAAGTAAGGACCAGGGCTCCCCTGAAAAGTACCACAGCCATCCTCAGTGACAATGAGATCCTGAGCTCCTCTGAGGATGAGAACAGCCGAGTTCATAACAGGAATCCAGCATGACAGCTTCTCTTGGAGACTGAACAGCACACATCTTCCCCTCCAGAGCCAGGAAGTGGTACTCAAAGTAAGGACCAGAGGTCCCCCAGTGAACCACAGCCATTCTTAGTGACAACAAGGTCCCAATCTCCTCTGAGAATGAGACCTGCCAAGTTCATATCAGGAAGCCAGTGTGACAAGCTCCTCCAGGAGAACCCACAGCAACAGGAGAACCAGCAACACCATGGAGAACCAACAGCACTAAATTCTTCCTCTCCAGTTCTCCTTTTTATGTTGGCAACAATCTTCAGGTGGACCATCCACACCAGCATCACGCTGATTCAGTTCAGCTGGGTGTTACAAGTTGACCACCAGTTGTCAATCCATCACAAGTATGCAGACCTAGAAACGGGTACCAAGACTCTCACAAAAACACACAAAACAGACGATGAAGAAGGAAAATACCACTCACAATAGAGCCAAAAAGAATACTTGCGAATTAACCTAACCAAAAAAGTGAAAGACATCTACAATCTCTGTAACATAAGACTGTAAAAAAAGATCGAAGAGGACATCAGAAAATGAAAAGATATCCTCTGTTCCTGTAGGCAGAACCAATATTGTCGAAGTGGCCATACTTCCAAAACTGATACACAGATTTAACACAATTCCAAATCAAAATACCTATAGCATCATGAGACCATATTGTTAAGTGAAATAAATGAGACACACAAGCTTAAATAACACATTGTTTCTCTTATATGAGAAACCCGGAGCAAAAACAAAGAGCAAAATAAAAGGTAGATAATAGAAAGTAGGGAGATGGATCATTCCCAAAGGGAAAGAGGATCAAGAGATGGAAGGAGGGGGAGAGCAGGGATAAGGGCTATGACATGAAACGAAGAACTGAGATGTACCAACTCAGTACATGTACCAATTCCACAAAAGGACTATGAGTATCAGGTGCAACACACATGTACTACTAAACGAAAAAAAGCACCTACAGAATTCCTCACAGAGCTAGAGAGAGCAACCATAAAATACATATAGAACCAGAAGAGATCCAGAATGCCAAAAGCAATCCTGAGCAACAAGAGCAAAGCAGGCAAAATCGACAGTCCAAGACTTCAAGTTATATTACAAAGCTACAGTGATTTTTAAAAAGCACGATATTTCAAAGGAGAACACTGCATGCTATACAGGTTTTCAAAACATAACAACAGGAGATTAACAATGGTTACCCTAGTGTCTCTTGCTTTCTTCAAAATGGTTGTTCTTACATTTACAGACAATAAACTCAAACAAAACAAAGTAGTATAAATACTGTTTTCTTTTGCTTTTTTCGTTCTGTTCTGTTTTGTTTTGTCCTATTTTCTTTAAAATAAAAAAAAGCACGATATTGGCATAAAAATATACATGTGGATCAATGGAATAGAATAGAAGCAGCGGAGACAACTCCAGCCATGTTCAGCTATGTGGTCTTTCATGAATGGGCCAAAATCCTGTGCTGGAAGAAAGACAACCTCTTTAATAAGTGGCATTGGGCGTACTGGCTACACAGGCAGAATGTTGATTCTAGACCCATATCACGCACCATGTACTAAACTAAAATCTGAATCAAAGATCTGAATATTAAAGCAGAAACAATCTGCTGGAAGATAGAATAGAGAAAACTCTTGAAGTCATATGTATAAGAAAGAACTTTCTTAACAGAATTCCAATTGCTTAAGAAACAGCACCAAGGATCAACAAAGGGGATTGCATCAAATTAAAAATCCTCTAAAAAGCAATGAAATAACAGAGTAAAGAGATAAGCTACATAATGGGGAAAACTTTTTCCAGCTACTCCTCAGACAGAGAACTAGTATTCAGAATATATATAGAATGCAAAAAAAAAAAACAAAAACTCTCCTAACATAAAAGACCAATCCAAACATAGGCAACTGAAATGAACAGACATTGCTCAGAGAAGGGTGCCAGAGGTAAAAACCTGTGTGTTCCACATTCCTGCCATTAGGGAGATGCAAATTCAAACAGCACAGGGATTCCACCTCACTCCAGAAAGAACGGCTATGATCAAGAAATCAAGTACTAACAAATGTTGTGAGACTGTGGAGAAACAGAACCCTTCTGCACTGTTTGTTGGAATGTAAACTAGTATAGCTATTATGGAAATCAACATGGAGAGTCCACGAAAAACTAAAACTAGAAATCCCATTTGATCCAGCTATTTTCCTTCTAGTTATTTTCCCAAAAGTGTGAATGACATCTTATTACAGTGGTACGTGCACACCTATATTTATAGCAGCACACACATTATGGTCCATCAACAGATGAATGCATGAAGAAAACATGGAATTTCTACTATGAAGTACTACTCTACCATAAAGAAGGATAAACTTGAGTCCCTTATAGGAATATGGGTGCACCTTGACACCAAAATATTAAGTGAAATAAATTAGACACACTAGCTTTAATAGTGCACAATTTCTCTTATATGAGAAAAACAAAGTATAAATAAAGAACAAAATAAAAGATAGAAAATAGAAAATACAGAGATAGATCTTTTGCAAAAGGAAAAGGGACCAGGAGGTGGATGGAGGCAGGAAGGAGGGGAGTGGAGGAAGATGAAAAAGAATTGAGATGTGTGATGTACATGAACCAACTCCTCTCCACAGGGGTGCAATCACTGTGGGCTGCAAACGTGCACCAGTGAAAACAAAAACTAAAAATGAAAAAAAGAGATACAAACAACAAAAGAAAATAAAAACAAATTAGCAGAACATTGCAATATAGTCTGAAACATAAGCCAATAATGTGTGTTGAGAGGATAAATGAATGTACAATGAGACTGGTTTTATGACTTAGTTAAATCTACAAAGTAAATGGTATCATCTCAAGCCAGCACAATGCCAAAAAAGTTCAATTTCAACATTTAAAAATATGCATTCAAGATGATGTAAACATGCTCCTGGGGTTTGATACTTGATAATATTATGGTATGAGTCTATTTTCTATTAATATTATTCTCAGAATAGTTCAGAAGCATTTCATACTGCGAATGCAAAACTCTCAGTAATTCTGACTAAAAACAACAGGGCAATGAAAATTTCTTCCAACCTTCCTAATGTCATTTTACAATTTGGGAGAAATATCAAGGAACAAAGATTTTCTTATTTCCTACATACTCATTCAGATACACAGGCACCTCAAAGAACAATGAATCAATAAATTTAAAACAATAATGTGAAAAGATAGTCTATTTTTCTTCCTTCAAAGAAATCTAATGTATTTTGAGGAAAAATGAATTAAGACTACAGAGTTCTTTGGGTGAGATGTATTTGTTAGCAGCATTTCTGTGTTCATTAGGATGATTATGCTAACAAATTACCATACTTAGAAGAATAACAAAAGTAATGGAAACTTGCAAAATGCAGTGAAGACTATTTTTATTGCTATAACAACAGCAAGCTGCCTATGGTTATAAAATATTATAAAATAATAATGTTAGATTCATATTGTAAGTCAACCCACAATATGTAAAAACCCTAGTTGTGGAGATGAGGGTGCATTCTTTGATGATTGTTCTGTGTCTGGATGTCTCACCAAAACCTCATACATTCACTGGGGCTTGCTTTTCTGAGACAACTGAATCTAGTCTTTGTGATTGGTTCATTGTCTAGTGCTAGGATTGGGGGTGTGAGGGCTACATCCTCTCCAAAGAAGGTAGCGTGCATACAACATAAGGGAGGGAAGGCAGATTGTTCCTTCCTTCTGCCTCTTTTTGCCCTTTTTTTGCCCCTTTTGCTCTTGCTGATCTTGCTGTCTTCTTCCGTCATGAACTGTTGCCCTCTGCCATGAGCCACCCTGCCTTGGAGTCAGTGGGTTACAGACTGAAACTTCCACGAACTGTGAGCTTAAATAAACTTTCCCCTCCTTAATTTTGAGTGTTAGGTACTTTGTTTCTGCAATGAAAGAAAAGTAACTAAGACAATGATGAACATGTAGTTTATCAGGAAATTACTGGCAGAAGAGAGATTTCAATTTCATTATTATCATAGTTCTTTTTTCCTATCTTCTCACCATAGCAACCTGACAAAATACCTACCTTGTGTTTAATCATATTCCCTTGTTCTGTGAAAGTGAGGTAAAAGGACTTTAGCAAATCATGTCAGCATTGCCTTTTATCTGAAGACTGCCCCAAATCACTAGAAATAGGTATAGGCTTTGAAGAAAACCCCACAAAACCTAC
>RJWT010015458.1:0-20417 GCA_004365215.1 Cuniculus paca | reverse complement strand
TGGGTGCTATACAGATGTATTCTCAATCAAGTCCTCTTAAAAAAAAAAAGCTAATTCAAATCAGTTCATCAAGAAGATAAAACAATTTCTGACCTCCCAAAGTGTGCGACACAATGAGAGGGGCTCCTGGGTCTCAAATAACAGCCTATAGTTTCCCAGGGACCCATGAAGCAAATGGTCATGCCAGTGGTGTGCGGTGATTTCTTCTCAAAGCACTCAAGATCCACATCTGAATTCTGCAGAGGCACAATTCATTTTTTGATTTGCAAAATTTTATTAAGCAATAGCTGGACAACTCTTACAATTTTAAATCATCAAGGAAAAAATAAGATTAAACCATTTTGATTATAAAAACAAAATATTTTGGACAAACCACATCATTGTGAATGCAAACCATTAATGCCTTCTACAATACCTTCTGCACAATCGAATATACAAAATACATAAGAAGAGAGGCAAATAAGGGATAGTTCACTGAAATGCAGTTGGGAATCTCAACAGATCTTGCCTGGAAAGTGAAACAAAGCAGAATATTAAAAAAACAAAACAAAACCAACATTAGAGGAACTGAAGTACACAAAGCAGTGTACACCACTCCCAAGGTCTAGACAAAAACATGCTGGTGGTCTTGTATGGTCTGGAACCTGTGCACCTGCACTGCACACTTACGGGAGGGGAGAGAGTAGGGAACAAGAGATAGAAAAAGAGGTAGAAAGGAAGGAAAGAAGAAAAGAAAAAGTGCCAGTAGTGATAAACTAAAAAATTATGTCCAAATTTACAGTACCAAAATAATGCATTTATAAATAAATGCAAAAACAATACCCCTTTGGTAATAATACAGTGCCTTTATCACGCATAATCCATGCTTTTCTACAACACGAAAAAAGAATTTTATCTACAATAAATGAGATCTTAGAATCCTATCCCTCTTTTAAAAAGAACTTGTAAACAGAAAATACAGGTACAAGTAAAGTTATAGGAAAATTGCACAAAACCAAAGAAAATGGAAACAAAATAAGCTACAACCCTTCAGAGTTTATCAGCCAGAGTAAGGAAATACACAAATGGCACAGAGTTCTGAGTTGTGTGTGTGCACAAACTCCTAGGAACTCAAACGACATTTCTGACATGTTTTGTCTCAGCTAACTTTGTCCACAACCATAGACTTGGCCAAGTGATCTGCAGCCCACATAGGGACACTATGCGTTCTTTTTTCACAAATTCCTTCAACCTTTTGAATTTGAAGGTAGTGGGACACCTGAAACATACTAAAGATAGCAAGTCCACCTAAGTTTACACTCTATTCTTTCTGAATCCACTCTCAGGTTTTGAAGGCAATGGGCACTTATTTTAAGTCTGTTCTCAAGGATAGCCACTGAGTAGGACACACTCATAGAGCACTCCTCTGTCTTGCCTAGAATTCATGCTTTTGTGTAATTTTTCAAGAACAAGCATGAATCCAAATGCATTTCTAAAGATATCATGTTAAGTGCACTGGTTTATATTCAGTGGACAGCTCACTGACTCAGGAAAAGAAATTCTCTATAAAAGACAATGTTTTAAAACATACTTTCCACGCTAGTGAAGTGGGAAGATCAAACTGTTCAATTCTGAATTCCTGGGGTACTGGAGCTGGAAAGAAGTTGAGAAGATTGTCCAGACATCTCTTGTAATTTACTGATGAAGAGAGAAGTCTCACAGCTCCAGGGGTTTGTCACCCTCTAACCTTAGGGCAGAGCAGGCACAATCCTGAGGCCTCCTGATCTGCTGTGATGACAGAATGAAAATTACATGTTTCTACCAGTCTGCTTGGGGGCACCTGATGTGGGAGCAACAGCTATGGATGATAAATACCAACCTGAAAATGTCTGTGATTTACACTGCCATTAGAGCTTTCAGTTTCTTGCTTCTTTGGTCCCAGTTTTTCTCAGCATATACATCCACTGGGTATTTTTGTGCACATACCCGTGACACCTTTGGTTGGATCAAGTTAGAGCTAAATAAATTCCAAATTAGTTTTTATGTTTGTTAATATACCGTTTCCCTCAAAAAGTCTATACATAATTGACTTTTTACTAGACTAATGTTTTTAAATTTAGGAAGTCAGTGAGGTATCTTAACATTTATAAATTGGTATTAATAAACATGATGTACTTAGAATTCTGCTGCTTAAAATCCTAACTTTAGTAGGAGACTGAGACTGAGACTGACTGAAAGGAATTTTTAAAGCAAGTAGAACTACTACCTTAACTTGAAAGACACCGTATCACAATTGCTGCAGCCACAGCGTCTGCCTGGACTGCCAGGTGAGACTCATTCTTTCTCAGCCTGGGGTGGGTGGAGTATGCTGGCAGCTACTACGGGGACAGATCTGCCTCTGAGGAAAGTCTTTTGGGGACTGATTTTCCCTGTATTTGTTCTTATATAGAGACATTCTAAAATGTACTCTTTTGTGGTCTTTATAGCTCAAAAGCTATTCAGAACTAAGAAACTGAAGTTGATTTCTTAATAGTTCCTTCCTTTGCTACTCTTATCTAACTGCGTTCCCTTTCTCATTTCCTATTACCCTTGATTTCTTTATTAAAAACATTTTTCAAAGTAAGGGGAAATATTATTGTAGGATATGCTATCTCAAAGAAATACTCTCTTTTGCATACAATCAATTCCACAAATTAAAAAGAATTATTTTTAAAGGATTATAGAATTTCCCCAATTAGAAAAAGTTACAAAGGGCCAGGGATATAGCTCAGTGGCACAGTGCCTGCCTGGCGAGCATGAGGTCGTGAGTTCGATTCCTAGTACCAAAAAAAAAAAAAAAAAAAGAAGTTACAAATTATCCAGCAAAAATATCTTATCATATTCTCTTTATTTCTTGCAGTGAAATGTACTGCTACCAAATAAGTCATTACAAAGGTACTATTTTTCTAAATAAATAATAAAATGGGCATAACTCATCAATACACAGTAACAAAATAATTTCTAAGAATACTATGAAAAGCAAGATAAATAATCATCTCTTGGACAACAAAACAGGGAAATCACATTTAAATTATCCCCAAAACAGGCTATAACTTATTGCACAACTAATAAGCACTGAGACATCATAGCTACAGAAACTCATATAAGAATGAATTAGATAATTTTGAATACATTGGTAATTTCTGAAAGAATTTATTCACTGTAACAATTAGCTTTCTCATTGCTGAGACACAACACCCAACATTCAAAACTTAAAGGAGGAGAGGTTTAACTTGCTCACAGTTTCGATCCATGATGGGCTGGCTCCAAAGACAGACATAGCAGAAGGGTGTGGCAGAGCAAAGCTGCTTAATTCTTAGAAAGAGCAAGGAAAAAGTGCCAGAGACAAAGGGGCAAGGGACTACACATAGACCCCAAAGGCTATGCCTTTATGACCCATCCAGATACACCTAGAAGTGTGCTCAACCAGTCTCTGGGGATCCCAAAGTCAGTCAAATTGACATTCCACCCTGTCACACCCGCCAAAGAATTGGGTCCAATATTTGTCATTATAAAATGGAAAACTCCAGTATTAGCTGGGACATATCCTCCACCATATTTAAAAAAATAGTCGGTACAGCCTCAACAGCAGGCTAGAAGGCAGTCTGTATCTTCTCCGAAGGAAAGAATGGAGAGTGGTGTCATTTTGCTCGGAGAAATGAATGGGGCACTTTCTTCCCTAATTTTTAAACCAAAGCCTAAGACAAAACTTGACCAATTGCCCTAAGTTTAATAATTTTAACAATGTTTTCCCAGTGATTTATTTCCTTAGTAAACAGTCTATACAGTTAATACATAGCTTTTTTTTTTCTTAAGAGTATACAACTTCTGTCAAAGATTTGACTATACATCTGTATTTTAATACCAGGTAAAAGCATAAAAATTTTTGGGGTTATGTTTCTAATTTGATGGAAAACATTTCTAGTCATTTGAATTTCAATGTAGCCAACAGGAGAAAAGGAGTGGTTTTAATATAAGTCTCACCCACACTTTGAGAAAGGATGGAACAATGATACCCAATGGGAAAGATCATGTTTACAATAATGTATTCCAGATTAAAGAAGAAATGAGATAAAGAGAATAGAGGCTGTTTCTCAGCAAGTGGGGGATTTAATGACTGACTACCACACTATTTGAGAAAATTCCTAGACCTACCCTTTCCATTATTGTGTCCTACCTTCTCCTAAAGTCGATCTTACTTAAAAATCATCACTGATCCTATGAGACACTGACATATGATGAAACTAGTAGAGTCTTCTGACATGAACATCTTTGGAAGAGGAGTGTGCCCTTGTACAAGTCATACCACTGAGTGCCCCAGGTGTGTGCAGTGCCTGTCTACACCTCCTCACTCATCAGCCCTTCCCGGACACCACTGATGACCAAATCACATTTATCCGATGACAGCACCCCTATACAAAGTGTACTTTCATTAGTCAAACAAGTGCATTTGCCCAACGGCCCTTCATTTGTCAAATCACCTTTTGGAGGTAGCATAAAGTATGTGAATTAAATGCTGCCCTCCTCAAGAGAACCTGAATCTTCGGGCTTTGGTTGTTTTTTTGTACTAGTGATAATAAAGACCAGATGTGGTGGAGAATGAACACTAATGCATACTCCTCCTAAAAGAACAGCAGGCTAGAAGGCAGTCTGTCTTCTCTCCAAAGGCCCTTGTCCTGATTGCTGAGAAGCAAATTCAGTAGAACAGTTGACAGCCAAGATACATTTCCTGAAAAAACAACAGGCACTAGATACCCTTGGCTTCTAAATGCCATTCTACTGAAAGAAGAAAAGAAAGACAGACCACAATGATAATCAAATAAACAACCACGCCTAAGGGTCAGTGCGCCTCTTCTTGGCCTCATGGGCTCATCCAGTTGCAATGTTGTCTCTGGTCTTCCTGGGCATCCAGTCACATGGATTCTTCTCCAAAGGCTTCTTGGCATCTCCTCCCCACAACAGTCTCTTCATTTTAGGCGCTGAGTCACATTAGCCAGGGCAACTGCGAAGGCCTGCACAGCTGAGAAGGGGTACTGGAAGTCTAGAATGTACGCATTGTCGTCAATCCGCCCAAACTGCATCACCTGGTAGTGGCGGTGGGAGGTGAGGAACAAAGCATAAGAGGAAAACAAGGTGGGAAATGGGTCACCAGACCTGCCAGTTCCTGATGGAAGCAGACAGCACAATCTGTGAGATAGTTCTGTTAACAGAAAGGACTTAATCTGATCAAGCTTCTAATCTAACAACTTCGTAGGAAATGACAGAGGAACCTGTTACATAATGAAAGGGGAGGCAATAAACAAAATACAGAATGCAACGGACTCTATAGGGCGAGAAAGTGGGTTCTTAAAGGACCGAGACAGAAGAAAAAGAGAGGAAAACCCACAGGCTAAAAGCCTTCAGAGAAGTAACAAGTGAAACTACAGAATGTCTCTGCCTCAGAGAGGACCTTCCCAAGCCCTTGCCAGGAAGTCACAACCTCCTTCCCACCAGGCTCCTCCTCATCCTGCTGCACTTGTGACCTTGCTACTTCCTGTAGCCATAGGATATGAGGTTACTATATTATGTTGCAGAATATATACTGATTCATTTGTGGTCTTTTTCCCATTTTTGGAAGCTCCATCATGGCAGTGACAGCCTTGTTTTACTCACTACTGTGATTTCACACTTAGAGCAGGGGTTGGCAAGTTTTCTACAAAATAATAAATATTTTAAATAAGTATTATAATAAAACTTTTAGGCTTTGTAGGTCACATAGCCTTTGTCATACTCACTCAACTCTGTTAATATCAGATAAATGTAACTCTAGACAATATACTTAAGTGAGTGATCAGGGCTGTATTTTAAAAAACCTATTTACCAACAGAAGCAACAGGCCAGATTTAGCTATGGACCACAGTTTTGCCCACTGCTGGATTAGAAGACTGCCAGGTACATAGCAGGTACTCGATAAATGTTGATGAGTGAACTAATTGAAATGTGAATTAAAAATGAGAGGAAAATGGAATTTCTAGTACGGCAAAGACAGAAGTTATGCAGCAGGATTAAGTAGCCATGCAGGCTGGAGTAGGGACAACTGAAAACTCACAATGCACAGCTGTATTCAGAGAAGACTTACCTTCTGTCAGAGAGTTGAGGGAATGATTTAGTAATAAGTACGCAGAAGTAAGCAACAAGCAGACAAAAACTAGGAAATTAATGTCTAGGAAAAAACAGCCATACTAATTAAACTGTCATACAAAGCTCAGCTGTGAATCCTACTTATTGGCATAACAAAATCACCAATGAAGACTGCTTTTACTGGGGAAAGTGGGGAGGGAAATTTCATGGGTTTGTATGCGTAGGGGTGCAGGGGGAGGAAGGAAACTAACATTTCTCAAGACAGAAATCAGTGCACAGCTGAGCAGGGGTACTCCAGTCGCGAATGTAAAAACTGCTGTCAATCCTTTCAGATAGCATCACATGATCCAAGGGGGTACAGGAGAACAAAGACACAAAAGGAAAACAAGGTAGGAAAAGAGGCAACCAGACCCACTGGCCTCTGATGGAAGCAGATAGCACAACTTACGAAATGGTTCCTTAGGAAGAAGGCAATATATGATGTCTCAAATGGAAACATCAATAGATAGGAATATAAACATGTTCTTTGCATATATGGTTAAGGATTTTTTGTTTCCAGGAGAAAAACCAAAGGCTGGGAAGCTCCTGCCTCTAAGAGAGCATGTGCCATGAGGGGTGGAATGAGTTTTCTTCACAAATCTTACATATGGAATATGAAACACATAAAAGACTACAGTGGATACATCACAAACCCAACTGGCTCTACCTAGGAGACACTTGCTGTTTTCCGTTCTTGCTTGGGCTTTTGACAAATGCTCCCAGGGAGCCAAAGCACTGACATCCTTTACCCAGGAGCCACAGTGCTGTAACTTTCTTACCTGCCGCCCTTCCAACTCGATCTGGAAGTTCTTGGTTGATTCCTGGGTCACCCGCCCTCCAAAATCCAGTTGGTACACCTGTGTGGCCTCGTTCCACAGAGGCTGCTTGTTGGCCATCACATACACAAATCCCTGGCTACCCAGCCGCCCGTCCTCCTTCTCACTGGCTTTGCGGCACTTGAACTCCTCCAGCTCGCTGGCCGTCCGCAGGCTTCTCTTGCTCTTCCACCCCTTCTTGCTGCCCTGGTTCTGGTTCATCAACTCGTCCCCACTAATGAATAGCTCAGGTTCACTCTCTGAGCTGTCCTGGAATTCGTTTGTTTTGTTCAACTTCTTTGACTTCAGTTGGTCTTTCTGACTCTTCACTTTCTTTTTCTCTCTTCCCAGGCGGGGACTGGAGATGAGAGAATTGAAGTCACTCAAAGTCCTAGCCTCCTTCTTTACTTTGCCCTCAGTGATGGCCTGAACATTTCCTTCCTCTGCTCGGCTATCTAGGCGCTTTCGGTTCTTCTTTCCAAATTTTTCGGTCCGCTGGGGGACCGGGCTTTCCGTCAGGGAGAGGACTTCCTGGAAATTGTCTGTGGTCTCTACCATCACCTCAGTGCCCATGTGGCTTTGGAGGTCAGCTGGCGGTGGGGACACAAGGGGCTTCTCCACCACCAAGTGGGGCTTGGGTGGGAGAGTGCCCTGGGGATTCTGCATGGGGGGGCAGGTGCTGTAGGAACTCCATGGGTGCAAGGCGATAGGTGGCAGCTGTAAACTGGAGCATGTGCTGCTTCCTGGGTACATGGGGGGCAAGGTGCAATAGGAGAGGCTGGGTGGGTATGCTGGCTGAAGGACGACGGCAGACTCCTGTTGTGCAAACTGTGTTGGGGACAGGGCATCTTTGGGGGAGCAGGGAGCCTGCACTCCAGGCAAAGGGGGGTTGTTATAGCTTCCTGGATATGGTACTCCCATCCCATAGCCTGTCTGGAAAGTGGCAGTAGGGCTGGTGGGAGACTTGGGGGAGACAAAAGGTACCCGGGCCACATCCAGGTGCTGGCCCTGCCCTAGAATCAGAGGGGGCAGTTTCAAAGGGTTGGGCACTGCAGGCTGTGCTGTCCTTTCCTGGGGAACCCAAACGTCCTCACCCAGCACAGGGTCCCACTGGTAAGGGGGAGGCCGCTTCATGGTGACAGTAGCTTCGGGCAGCATGGGGTGCCTCAAGGGTTTCTCAAGCTGACAGTGCTGGGACAGTGCCTCATCTTCTGTGAAGGCTGAGTTAACATAGTCAGTACGGTCGCGGGCACTGTCAGGTGGGCTCAAGAGACTGTAGGAGGACTGGGAAGCCAGTGGGGAGGTGCTGACAGCATGGGCCAGGATGGCCCCTGACTGTGAGCTGGGTCCTGCACCACTACATTGGCTGCAGGTGTACAGGGCTGGGGGGGGCCGTGCTGGGAGCTGTGCCACAGCACCACTAGGGGCGCCCTTGGGCTTGGCCAGGGGCTGTAGTGGGACCCGGGAGCTGTCGGCCAGCTGGGTCATCTTGAGGGCAACTTCACGGTTGTTCCTCCTCAGGGTGGCATGGATGAGGCTGCTATCCAGTCTCTGGACAGTGCCCCGCCCCTGGGCCAGCTGGCTAGCAATCTCAGGATATGGGGGTGGGTCCCCTGTGGGGATGGAATAGCGAGGGACAGTCAGGCGGTTCAGGGTAGCACTGGTGCAGGGCTGGGAGACCTTCTTCTCAGTGGCTGTCAGCCTCAAGGTGGCTGAGCTACCTGGGCCAGGAAGGGTATAGGTGTTCTGGGAGCAGAGCATCCGAGTACGAGGCCGGCACACCTCCTCCACATTGCCGCTGCTGTCGAAGGTGGTGATCCTCTCGTAGCCTGGTGGGGGCTGGTAATGTGCTGATGTGGGGTAGAGGGAGAAGTCACCCTTCTTCAGGCACACATCCACTGGGGGCTGAGGTGGTGGCAGAGGCGGTGGGGGTGCAGCTGTGGTTGGGGCAGCAGGGATGGTTCCTGGGTAGGGGGGTGGCGGGTTCATTTTTGTCACCTGGACCTCCTGGGGGGCACTGAAGACTACTGCGTCCCCCTCAGCTGCTAGTTGAGGTACTGGCCGCAGGGACTTAGCTGACTTTTGCAGGTGCTCATGGTCTCGGTCCACATGGTCCACCACAGCCAGCTGCAGGACCCCCTGTGGTGGTGGTGGTAGTGGTGGTGGTAGTGGAGGCGGTGGCGGTGGTGGCGGCGGCGGTGGTGGTGGAGGCAAGGGCAACTGAGGAGGATTTTGAATGATGCGACCCATTTCCATACCTCCAAAAATTACCTGCCCAGGGCTGGAGTACCGGTTGGGGACTGGATACTGGGTCACACTGTCACCTATATGTTCTGATCCTCCTATAGCTGTTGTCTGATTGGTCAGCACATCTAGTTGCACATTCTGATTGGCCAGCAGGGACTGCACCAGCCCCATATTCTGTGTGGGGGAAATAGCTTGAGCCGAGCTGTGGATAGGTGCAATAGGGATGTTCACAGTACAAGGTGGGTTATTCTCAGGGACACCAGATGCTCCTGTCACTGGAAAGAAATTAGAAAAAAGAACTACTTACAAAATAGTGTTATGACACTGGGTCAGTATAAGCATTAGATCTGTAGTTATCTCATCCTTTGCATGCAGAATGTACCTGTTAGAGACTGAGATGTGTTTGCTTGGGGAAAACTGTACCATTCATAAACCTTCTCTAGTATTTCCAGGAAGATACACAGGAATTTGGCAGGGGTTGGGGGTATCTGCTGGGTAGCCTGCTCACTATCTGGAGGCCAAGGGCATTGTCAGAGCTTTTCAATGAACATGTTTGAATGTGAATTTGGTACCATGTACCTGAATGATATCATCACAAACAATAATTCTTTTTTTTTACTGATGATAGTGGTAGCCCACCCTTTTATGTAAGAAAAGGACAATAGCAGAATATAGGACTCTACTCAGGACTCACAGTGTTTGAGCTTCCAAGCAGGTTTATCTACAATTATGGATTGGCTGGCATGGAAAGTGTCACACAACAGATGTGTATCTGCTATCTGTACATAAATTCAGTTTCTATAAATAGAATCATGTAAAATACAGCGGAAAAACATTAAGAAGAGCAAATGTGTACATTAGGTGAAGGACCTTTTCCCAATTTATTTGCTTTACAGCATTTTGAATAATATAAGTAGAGCCACACTGAATAAAACTCTATGAATAGTCCCTCAGGGTGGAATTTCATGGAGTACGCATGTGAATAGTTACCCGCAAACAGGTGCTCAGAGCTGCTGTCTGGTGAAGGTGTCCACCAAACAGCCTGCAAGATTTTCCCTTTATACCCACTGAGCCACTGTGGTTCCTGTTCAGGGAACACTTCCAGAAGCCTGAAGCCTGGTGCTAATGGTCATATAGCAACTAGAAGCTGGGCAGGACACGGGATCTATCAGGCTGGCTGACCTAGTACCAGAATGGCAGAATGAACCAGCTGGCCTAACAAAAGTCAAGCTCAAAAGCCAGCCATGGTGGTGCACATTTGTAATCCCAGATATTCAGGAGGCTAAGGCAAGATCACAAGTTCATGGCCAACCTGAACAATTCAGCAAGACTTCATCTCAAAAAATAAAAAGTGCGAACAGTGTAACTTAGTGGATGAGTATCCCTGGGTTTAATCCCTGGTAACACATTTGAAAAAACAAACAAACAAACAAACAAACAAACAAAAAGGAAGTCTGCTCTTGGAGCCTATAATCAACTCCCTACCCTTTTGGGGCTCTAAAGAGACAAATTCTTCTCTGGCTGCACCAATGTGGGTCCCATCTTGTTTCCTTTCATGCCTGTTCAGATCCCTTTTCCTAACAAAAGTCAAGCTCAAAAGCCAGCCATGGTGGTGCACATCTGTAATCCCAGATATCCAGAAGGCTAAGGCAAGATCACAAGTTCATGGCCAACCTGAACAATTTAGCAAAACACTGTCTCAAAATAAAAAATAAAAAGGGCTAATGGTGTAACTCAGTGGATGAGTATCCCTGGGTTTAATCCCTGGTAACATAGCTGTCACCTTTCACTTCATAAGAGAAGTGTCTTTACTGAGCCACCATCATTGAATATAAGCCCTAAGACAGTATATTCTCTCTTCTCAGTGGAACCAGGGATAGCAAAGACAACTGCAGGAGCAACCGAATACTTTAGAGACCTGTATTTGCTGTATTTGGGGAGAACAGGAGGGTGCTAAGGGAAATTTTAAAAGACACTTCTCAATCTAAGAGCAGAGTATATGCTATGAGGCTTAAGTCCATGAGGTTTCATCAAATTGAAGATATTGATGGAGGAAATGGAGGAATATGTGTATCTATGAAGATACAGGTGGACTTAGAAAAGCAAATGTTTAAAGTACCCTAGCATAACTGAGAATGATTACATACACCTAACTGATAGACTAGAAATCACTCTGATGTATTAATCAACATAGGATCCTTTAAGGATCTTCCCAGCAGGAAATAAACTACCTGAAACACTTGACAATTTATAAAACTGGAATTTAAAAATTATACCAGATGTATCTTTAACTCAGGCTGGGCCTTTAAGCAGAGCAGTGCTGCACAGTCTTGTGGCCTAGAGGTGTAGCAGGTTTGAGACAAAGAGCTCTGTGGGTATCACAAGCACACTCTCTATGTGGGGGTGAAAAGACAAGAGTCTGGCGAAGATCCCCAGATGGGTTTCAGTTCTGATCTCAGTCCTGTTAACTCATTTTTATCTGGCAAATGACTGAGAGGGTTACTGTGAGGACACGGGCAGACGGGAGAAGGACTTGGTGAATGTGAGGCCACTGCTACTTTAAGGAGTCATGCTCTGACAACTTCACTCCTCACACAGGTACCTATCTGTGGTCTTCCTGCTGGGACATGACACTCCATCTACCAACCTTACCGAGCTGAGTATGCCTTTTCCAGACTAAGGTGGTAGGCCATACTCTGCAGTGACTTATCACTCTGCCCTCCTTGCATAATCCACTAAGAGGGACCATGATACACAAGTCTATGTATGTGGACACACCTGGTAAATCATCTTCATCTTCACTGAAAACATTTGGGTTGAAGACAGGTAAGTTAATATAGTCCATGGAAATCTTCCGAACTTCTGGGAGATAGATGGTCATCTGCCGTGGCTGGAGATGCAGTAGGCTGGTTTTATAGATCACTGTGGGGAAGAAGGACATGGTTAATAGAGACATGGTGTAGGACAGCCACAGCACCAGTGGGATCTTAGGAAAAGGAATAAAGGTTGTGTTCCCTGCAGTGAGAAGACAAATCTGTACAGGCAGAGGCAAGAGCCCAAGAAGCTCTTCATCTCTCCTGGTTTACACACAATCATGCAGGTTATGATTTTAGACTCAGCAATGGTAAATACCTGGTAGCTTGGCTACTCTGCCAATAGTTTATCTACAGAACCAAGAATTTTTTTTGTTTTATTTTTGTTTTTTGAGACAGGGTCTTGCAATTAGTTCAGGTTGGTTTTGAACTCAACTTTGTAGCCTATGTTGGCTTTGAACTCACAGCGATCCTCCTGCCTCAGTCTCTTGAGTGCTAGGATTACAGCCATGTGCCACAATGTCTGGCTCGAACCAAGAATTCTGAATGTTAAAAACATCTTGGACTTAATCCATTTTGGGGAGATAATCAGCTGGGGTAGGAAAATATATTTTTAAAAAACTTCATCTGCAAAAGGATAATTTAGTGAAAACAGTGATGATTAGAGTGCCAAGCTTAGGAAACACTGGGCAATCAAGGAGCTACTTGAAAGCAACAGGTAGGAAACAAGTGACAAGCATCACAGGAAAAGAATGATGCCATCATTGGGGATTGGATTCTTGCCTTACTGTCTTTTAACTTTACCATAATGATCACGACACAGATTTATATGGAACTTTCACACAGTTTTCTTTTTAACTTTAAGATTTAATTAAATTAACAGGAATATTGAAGAGAGAACCCACACTACAACTAAAATATTTAGAGAGAAAATAAATTTAAAAATAATAAATCTGGACTGAAGTTTCACAAGAGGTTAAAATTATGGTGAAAGGTCCTGTCAACTCTCTTTTATGTTTAGTACTATCTTCTGTGAGATACAGATACAGAGGTTCTTTACAGATTGATTTTTGATGGTAAGCCACATCCCATCTCCACAGTCAGTCCTTGCACATCTCAGGCCTGACTAGCAGGTTCTGCTTTAGCAGAGCTGCTGCTTTGCCGAGGCCTTGGTGCAAGGCTAGTGCTGGGGACAGTGGCTAAGTTGACTTTTCAACCCAAGAGCAGGAATGGTTTTACCCCTGTGTTCATCTCTCTGTTGTCAAAAGAAAGACAATATAAATTTTAGTGGAAAAATTGTGAATGGTTCTATATAGCTTAATATTTCATGCATTAAAGTGCTACTCTTCGTTGTTCAAATAGAGAAGGAACAATAAAATTACAAAAAAAAAACCAAAAAAAACCCTGAAGAGGGATTAGGAAAACATTATCTTCCAGGGGAAAACCTTGGTGGCTGGGAGTGATGACCTGAGAGATTTTTACTATACACTCCATTGAATTTTCTAAATTTTGAATCTATTATATATTTTTAAAATTAAGAAATGCAAAAATTAAAAATAAAAAATTTCATAGGCCAGAAATTCTAATTTAAGGAAGTTAGAATACAGAGAACAACACTCACTTTCTCTAAATCCACTAAGGTAGAGCAGTACATATTGTTTTTGAAAACATTAAATGGGGTACCATATATAATGTACCTTCTAGAATCATAGTTAATTCCTTTCCTCTAGTAGAATTAAGTGGAAAAGTCTTTTAGCTTAGTAACTATATATACCCAAATGCTCTTCTTAAAAAGGTCACTAATGAGCTGGGGATATAGTTCAGTGGCACACTGCCCACCTGGAAAGTGCAAGGTCCTGAGTTTGATTTTTGGTACCCCCCCCAAAAATAAAATAAAATCAAATAAAAAGGTCATTGATGAGGACAATGATTCTAACACTTAGAGAGCAAGCTTTTGTGTTAGGCACTCAACTGAGTCATCTGGAGCAGTAGGTCCTCAGAGGCACTCAGAGATGCTCTCATTTTAAGGTCCTCATTAGTTTATTTGTGGATCTGTTCATTATAAAAAATAAGGGTACAATGAAAAGATCCATTAAGTAAATTCACACTTCCATTCCTTTTTTCAATATTTACTAAAGGCAGATGGCTAAGTTCTCAGATTATTGATTTGGGAATAATAATGATATTCAAATAGTGTTTCTTAAAAATCAACCAAATCTGTCAATAGGGCACTGATGAATACCTGAACAAACTTCTGTAGTCACTAGAGTTTCCAGGTTGATGAAAACATTATAACAGTTTTCTTTGCTTTACACACAGGGATGGTATATAGTTATTTCCAAGTCAGTTTTATGTTTTACTTTTATTCTTCTTTTTCTTTGAGCTGAGAAACCTCAAAATGAAAAATCCAAATGAGTGCTCTTTAATAAATCTCTGAAGACGCACACATAGCAACAGGCCTGTTTAACATCTGATCTGCAAGAATAATTTAAAGCATCTGTGTATGAAACAACTCTTAACAGATGGATTTAGAATTTTTCAAAAATAATTGTAGGTGACACAGAACCTGTCTGAAATAAAGGGCCACAACCCTACTTGGTCTCATGGAGATGTGTACAATGGGAAACAAGCAGGTAACCACAGAAGATGGAAATAACACTATATTTCTCTATCCAAAGAGGAATCTACCCAGCAAAGAGAAGTTGCTTTGAAAAGAATCTTTTGCATTTTCACTTCTGTCTCTGAGGTTAGTATGACAAGTGACTACTATTCATTCAGAATGCAGATGAGAATCCACGTGTTGGTTCTGGACCAGGTTTACACTCCCTTGGTTCACTTTTTTCTTTGTCTCACACTTATCATGGATACAACGTTTATCTGAACTGAAATTAATGAATACTAATATTTATAAATATTTACCACTAAGAACTATACTGTAAACAGTCAACTTCTTACAGTCCTTAATGGTTTTTTTCTTCTACTTTCTTTAGAAATTTCTTGTGATTCAAGGACTTAGACTGTATCAAAATCTGCCCACAGAGGTCAAAATATCTGGAAATCTTTGAGAACTCAAATACAGATTTTGGATATTTCTGTTACTTTTGTAATTCTATTAGTTTTCATGAGTTAAGGATTATCTTAAAAAAACCCTACAGTGCCAGTGGCAAAAGCCAATTTCAGTGATAATTCTAATTTTTCCAAAATCATAGTGGCTGGAGTCAAAGTTTGGAGCAACTTACACATTCATCACTAATCTGCTAATCTGTGCTGTTTTAAGAGCTCATTTTCTACTTCACACTGCCGAAGGTTGAGACTTGATTTTTGGATCTGATTTCTAACAGGAATGGTGAGAGAAGAGAATGAGTTTTTTACCTGCACCGAGGTTGGTTGGCAGGAAAGCAGCCAAGCCCACAATCTTAAATTTGGTTCCCCAGATATTGGACGTGACCTGAGCAAGATAGTTGTGCTGTGGGGGAGAAATATGAAAAGAAAAATGAAGACTCTTAGTCTACTTCTATATCCAAGGATATATTTCTATTGGTCAATTGTATGAATGTTACCATTTTTTGCTTTAAAAGTCACAAGGATGAGCTGGATAGGGTGATACATGTCCATAACTCCCTATAACTTTAGGAGGCTGAGGCAGGAGGATCACAAATTCAAGCTCAGCCTGGCCAATTCAGTGAGACCCTGTCTTAAAAAAAAATATACTGGGGATGTAATTCAGTGTGAATGCCCTAGCTTCAATCTATCTATCCATCCATCCATCCATCCATCCATATATCTTATCTACACTTACCTAGAAATATTCATTCCCTCTGTAATTTTGCCATTTTGAAGACCAGATATTAACTGGAGCATGCTGAGCTCCCATTTTCTACTGGTGGCATACTGAGCTAGGAGTGAGTGCTTGCTTTCCCAATATGTCTATATGTAGGCAGTTTAAAAAGGCCACCAAAGTTAAATGTGGTAACACACACCTGTAGCCCCAGCTACTCAGGAAGTTGAGGCCAGAGGATGGTTTGATCCCAGGAGCTGGAAGTTAGCCTGGGCAATATAGTGAGATACCATTAAAAAAAATAAGTAAATAAAAATTTTTAATAGCCCACCAAAGTGACTTTGGCATGCTTTTCTTTGCCTCTCTTTCCCCCTAATCATTGAACTAGAGAGAAAATCTCAAATCGGAATCCACTTACACCCTTGATATTTTCCCTGGAAGAGCTACACTGATATGATTTTGTCCTTACAGTACCAAATTACCTGTTTTCTCATTCAAATAAAACGTATTTCAAAAAGTTATCACTATGCCCAAGCATGAGTATATGCATGGGAGCAAAAACACAGATGAACAAAATTCACTTCCTCAAGAAGCTTATGACTTAAAGGAAAGAGAGGCCTCATAACAACTTTTGTAAAGTCCCTGAGAGATGTCAGAGGTAATTAGCTCTCTGATGTCCCGTCCCATGCACTGTGTCTGAACCAGCGCAGGAAGCCTTCATGACAGAGGTGGCATTGGAGTTATGTCTGGGAGTGGGGGCAAAAACAAGGATGAGGAGGTTGAGGGGGTGACTCAGGCAGGACTGGACTGTGGGGCTCTCTCCCCAGAAAGTGGGGAATCACTGTAGGCATAGAATTGGCTTGAGAGTAGCAAGGTGGAAAAGTGCAGAAGTACCTCAGCCAGAGCTCCACTGGAGAAAGATTCCTGCAGCAGAGAGGCACGTGGAGCAGAGCCAGGTGGCCTGTGTGCAGGTATGGCAGTGAGTGGGGCAGACAGGTTGGGAAGGAAGGCGGCACATCCAGGTGGCCTGAGGGTTCAATCAAATCAGACACTGTCAGACATTCTACTACCTGAGTGATGTCTTCAAAGGGAAACTCTCTCCGCGTCAGGCTGGGCGAGCCAATGGAGGGCTTGCGTATGGGCAAGCGGGGAGACCGGGAGATCTCCTGAGCAGCCCGGGGCAGCTTGGGAGACTTTCGGGCTTCAATGCTGATCCTGTGGAGACAACGCCAGGAAGGGTCAGGCACCTATGCGGTGGGCAGGGCTGGACCTAGCACTCCGCTTCCCTGTGTAGACAGACTGCCATGGATGTCAACTCTCAGTGGGCAGACCCCTAATTTCACAAAGATTTTGCTTTGTGAAAGCAAAATCCTGATTTTGCTTTATGAACGGAGTAAAGAATAACAGTTACATACTGAATAACATACAGAATATTTAAAAATATACTGAGAGTAGATCAAGTGATTTAGTTGTAAGGAACCTGAGAAAATCAACTCTTTCACTTTCTACCTACCTATAGAAAGTTTGGAAATGTCTATGTACCTTCACACAATTAATCTTGGGAAAAAAGACAGGAGGGAAGTTATTTTCTTATCCAAAGGCCACTATGATTTTAAAGATTCTTTCTATGATAGGTTGAATTTTAATGGATTTATGTAATACTTTACCACCTGCAATATTTAAATCAAATCATTGAATCTAAAGCTTTTCTGCTGCTTTTTGATCCTATGCCTTTGTCAACTCCTTTGTAATGTGAAGACACGTGTTTCACGTCATTCTACTCCAGAGAGAGTTTATAACAATGAATACTGTAAGGTTTGTAACATCCCATAAAAGCATATTAATCCTCTTGTATTATTACTTGCAAGCCTGATACAAAACTTCCCCAGGGATCCTGAGGAATGGGAGGACGGGAGGTTGAGCTGTGAGACAGGACCATTAGCCTGGCTGCTGTGTAGAGGGGACTCCAGGTGGGGAGAGAAGGAAGAAGAGGGACCAGCCGGAGAAGAAACAACCTTAAAAAGACATCTATAGGGGGAAGAAGGGTTTAACTGTCTACATGAGAACTTCTCACTCAGCCTAACTAATGGAAAAAGCTTAAAACCCTGGAAATATTGAAAAGTTAGGATTTTTTTGTTGTTTTTGAGACAAGGTCTCTCTGTGCAGTTCAGGCTGGCCTCAAACTCATAGCAATCCTCCTACCTTACCCTCCTGAGTGCTGGGATTACAGGTGTGCACCACCATGCCAGGCTGAAAAGTTCATAATTTTATGTGTAATTTTTATAAAGTTTAGAATGAGATGAAAAAATAAACCAGACTGCTCTAGCAACTGAATTATCTATATGGAAAAAAAATGAATGTTTATCTCTCGATTCATAACACACAAAAGAATTAATTTGGATGTAAAACTAATCTGAGATACAATGTGAAAGCTGACACTCTAAAAAGTGCTGGAAGAGACGACTGTCTTTATGGTCTTAGGGTACAACAGGATTTCCTAAACAGGACACAAAAGGCATTAACCATAAAATAACTTCATGTATTATTTGAACTATCTGGCAACATACACCTCTGACAAAACACTTACACCTAATATACGCAGAGAACATTTACAACTCAAATACAGAAAAACAGCCTAATAAGAAATTGAAAAAAGACCTGGACAGAAACTTCACAAAAGGTGATAGCTAGATAGCTAATCAGTGTATAAGAAATACATGAAAAAGTGCTCAGAATCACCAATCATTGGAGATAGTAGAATTAAGCTACAAAGAGATACCACAGTACATCCACCAGAATGGGTAAAACTATTTTTAAAAATAACTATTGACCTGTAGGAATTTAACTTGGTATAACCACCTTGAGATACTGTTTGGATTGGTAGTTTTCAATGAAGTTTAACATATATCTAACCCATGATCCTGTAATTCCCTTTCTATGTGCATATCCATGAGAAACGAGGGCATATAGCCACGAAAGTTTTGTATAAAAATGTTTATAACTGGAAACTATTATATATCTATAGACTGGTTAAAAAAAAGATAACACATTTATTCATTCTAAATGAAGTAATTCCACAGATCAATAAAGAAAAACAAACTACTGATATATGTGATGAAATAGATGAATTTCAAAATTACTATGTTGAGTGAAAAAGCAAGATAAAAAGGGTACACATCATTTGATTCTAATTATGTGAAATTCAAGAGCAAGCAAAACTAATCTGTTGTGACAGAAGTTATATCAAATGAAAGAAGCACAAGAGACCTTCTAGGATGATGGGTACATTATTCTGCACCAGGCAGAGACTCACTGGCATACCAACTGCCCCATGACCTAGCTGTTTAAGGTCAAGCATTTGTGCATGTATATATCTATATGTAAAGTGAACCTCTCATGACACTACAGAACTGTAAAGTTAGCAAGGATCTTGGTGAGGATCTGGTTTACCCATTAACGCCTACAGATAAGAAAACTCCATAGTCATACAGCCTGTGATGGTGGCAACACAGAAGAAGGTGTTGTCCTTATCTATGACAATCTAGGTCCTTCCATCTACTCTTAGCTTTCTCGTTTTAGACAAACGTTAAGAACCTCTGTCTCTTTTTTTTCCTAATTGAAGCACTGTAGGCACTTAATTTGGTGTTCTCTTCAACACAATGCATCCAATGTTAAGACCTTTTTCTGTCTTTTAGAAAGAAGTTCTGAGAGTTTAGCAAACTTCCTACTGAGTATCTTTCTATTCTGAAGGAAAACAAAGAAAAGCTGTAATTATTTCAGGTAGAATCTTCTGGAAGAAAAGGTGGTAAGAAAAGGCGATGTTGATCTTGCTGCACAAGTGTCAGTTTCTTTCTTTTAAGATAAAAAAATTTATCTGAGCAAGAAAAGCTTCTAGCATTGGGTCTCATCCTGTACTAAAGATTGTTCAGAATGCATCCCCCTTCACATATCAGTTTTGATGGGCTTCTGTTGCAGGCACAAATACAATCATATCAAAGGCATAGAAAAAGAGAAAGCATCTGAAGACTGAGATTACCTTGGGAGTTTGGGTGATTTGCTTGCCCTGGAAATTTTGGGAGATTTCTTGGCAGCCCAGTCATCACTCAGTTCAATGTCACTGGAGTCGGAGCAGTTGCAGCTGTCAATTACAGTGGAAATTAGGCTGTTTCCATAGATTTCATCTGTAAGACACCAACAAACAAGCTTAAGGGAAGTTAAATCAATTAGATTCTAGCAACAATCAATGGTATAAACTAAAAGAGACTCTACAATTCATCATTTCAAGAAAGAGTAATACTCATCACTGAAGGGTCCTAAATACTCGCAATAAAGGAACACACCATAGGCAACTTACAAATATCACCCCAGGAATTAAACTAAAAAAAGAGAGAAAAGAAAATGAGAAGACACTTAAGCAAAATGCAATCCCAGACATTCAGTTCACCAAAGGCAAATCCAGGGGGCAATGAGGTGGAACAATCTGAAAGCCCCCCACAAGGCTTCTTTAAAGTGGTAATGACGCAGCAATTGAATGACACTCCGGCAAAAAATGAAATCAGAAATAATCTCTCTGATAGATACAGAGAT
>RJWT010015457.1:0-20428 GCA_004365215.1 Cuniculus paca | reverse complement strand
CCTTTCTGGCATAGGGGGATGGGTCAGACACCTAGGTTTCTCCAAACCCATGTTCTTAGGGAAGCAGTGGAGCATGGGGCCAACTTCTCCAGACCCAAGTGGCTGCACCAAAGCTTCTCCAATGGCCATGGTGTGCAGTGGCAGGGCTGCTTCTTCTCTTGGCTGCTATGGCTACACTGGGACTTCCTGATGGTGGCAGACATGCAGGGGCATGTCTGTCTGATTCTCCAAGCCTACACTGGCTGCCCATGAGAAGCAAGCATCCTGATGACATTAGGCATGCAGGGGCGTGTCTGAATGTTTCTCCCAGCCAGTGCTGGCTGCCCCTGGGGAAGCAAGTATCTTCCATGGCAGCCTCTGGGCACATGGTGCATGTCTGGTTGTTTCTCCCAACCTACACTGGTTGCCCACAGGAAGCAAGCATCCATAATAGCTAAATCTTGAAAGTGTTTTATATGTCCTCGAACAGATGAATATATAAGGAAAATGCGATATTTATATACAATGGAGTACTACTCAGCCATAAAGGTGGATAAATGTAAGTCATTTGTAGCAAAATGTATGCACCTTGAGGCCATGTTTGGTGAGACAAATCAGACACACAAGCTTAAATATTATATGGTTTCTCTTATATGTGTTTAAATAATAAAGCATATTAAATTAAAGTATAAATAAGCAAAATAAAAACTAGATAATGGGAAACTGTGACTTAGATCTTTAGTAAATGGAAGGATGACCAAGAGATAGAGGGAGAGGTGAAGGAGAAGGAAGAATTAAGGTGCATTATGTACATATACTGCTAACTCCCCATGATGAATATAATCATTATGTGCAGCAAGCATGTGCTAATAACAATTAAAATTACATATACTTGTAATCTCTGTCCCTGGCTATGGCAAACAGCTCCTAAACCTCTGAAATCTCTGAGCAATGAGTGGACTTTATGTGCTAATATGAGATGACTGGTGGCTGAGTAGAAGTGGTTACCAGGAAGCCCAAGACTTAACTAAATGGTTGGAACTTTTAGCATCACCTCCCAACCTCAGGAAGCACAGAGGCACTAAAGGTAGAGATGACCACCAATAGTGAATAACGTTATCATCTTATGAAATGAAGCGTTCTTAAAAACTAAAAGGACAGTACCAGAGAGCCTCCCAGTTGCTGGATGCGTGGCGGAACTTTGGGAACCAGGGAAGGTGTAGAAGCTCCACAGTTCTAGCCCTTTGCATCTCTCCCACCTGGCTGTTTATCTGTATCCCTTGTTATATCCATTTAGCAAATGAGTAAGCATAAGTATTTCCGAGTTCTGTGAGTTACTCTAGAAAATTATTCAAACCCATGAAAGGAATACAGTTTGCCCTTGACTTACAAACTCAAATTATTTGCAAGGGCTGGTTGTAACTCAAGTTGGTTGTAAGTCAAGATTATTTTTCCCATAAGAAATAATGGAATACCCATAATACATTCTAAATCTCCCAAAACACTGCTTAACTAAACTTTGCATAATAAGAAGGGTTCTATAATGTTTGTACAGAAACACCAATAATTTTCTTGGACCCCTAACCTATTCTTCATGACTTTACGTTTTCCAAAAAGTTGTAAAATGTGCCTAGTTTACCAGAAACAACTTCATACTGTCCTCACCATTCGAGTTGACATCTTCAACTTGCAGGAAAGGAGGATGAAACGGAAGGTGGCTATTGTTTGGAAGGAGAGTCCCCTTCCATAAGAACATCAGGAATTTGGCTCTCTGGTGTCTTTCCCTCCTTGGGAGAGTCTGTAACCCACTAGGGTCTGCTTCTGGCTCACTAAGTTTCAACATTTTCAGAACTAAAAACTGGTTTAAGGTAGTCTGTTTCTGTCTTTTCTTTGGTACTGTTCCATAGTATGACATGACATTTTCATTAAGCAAGTGAATGCAACAGCTGGCTTTTTCTCTGTCTGGGTACATCTTCTCTACAAGTGTTTGTAGCTCTGTCCATTGTTTTAGTATTTCTTTTGTTTCAGAATAACACATTTGTCACATTGATTATTGATACTCTTCCTTCTCTTCAGAAAGTTCCTCAGCTGCCATTCTGTTTTGCTCATCCAGAAGTTGCTGGAGTTCCTCTGAAGACAATTCCTGAGCATTCTCCATCAGTTCCTCAACATCACCACCATCTACCTGAAAGCCTATGGACCCAGCTATAGTGACAGTCTCCTCAACCACAGAGTTAATTGAAGGTTCAGGCTCCTCCACACAGCCTTAAAAGTCCCTGTCCCATATAATTTTAGGTCACACTTTCTTCCAGGCAGATTTGAGTGTCCTTAGAGAGACACTAGCCCAGGATTTCTCAATTAACCCCACACAGGAAAGGACTCTTCCAGAACTCTTTAAGGATTAAACCTGTCTCTGAAATTATCTAGAAGCACTTCAGGAACAGTTCCCTGGTGTATAACTTCTTAAAGTTAGCTAAAACATGCTGTCCATAAGCTGCAGTACAGAAGTGTATTAGGTGGGAGGAACTCTTCTGAGAGCCATGGAAATTCTTCAGCAAATTCTTCTTCCAAATCATGTGGATAAACAGGAGTATTGTCCATGATGATGTGAGCCTTGAATGGTGAATGTTTATCCTCTAGATATTTCTTAACACTAAGAGAGAAAGTCTCCATGCCCACTCAAGAAAAAGTACTCTTATTACCCAGGCTTTTGTGTTACATTGCCACATGATCTCTAGCCTATTCTTCATGACTTTATGCTTTCTGAACACTCTAGGGGTCTCAGAGTAATAAACCAAGAGATGCTTTACCTTGAGGTTGCCACTCACATTAGCACATAGCAATAAGATTTTCCTATCCTTCATAGGCTTGTGGCCTGGAATTTTCTTCTCTTCTTCAGTAATGTATGCTCTCCTGGGCATTTTCTTCCAGAAAAGGCCAGTTTCATCATGGTTGAATACTTGATGAGAAAAAAATTATTTCTCTGTGTCATCATTTTGAAGTGATGTATATAATTTCCAGCAGCCCTTTTATCAGTACTAGCTGCTTTACCATTCCTGGTTATGCTATGAACCCCAGTTCTCACTTCAAAATTGTGCAACCACCCATTACTGGCATGAAATGTTTCACTATTATCACTCATTGAGGGATTATCCTTTACAAGATCCACCTTTGTAGTCCTAGCTTTTTTTTTTACAAATTATAGACTCAGGCCATGATCTGCCATCTGCCTTTCATTTATCTACACTAATAATGGTCTTTCTACCTCATGTAATACTGTTGATCATAATTTACTAATTTGAGTTACACCTTTAGCAACACTAGCTTTCTTATACAAATCTTTTCTATGTAAGATTGTTGAGATGGTGGATTTCAACATGTACATATTAATGAGAACAGTCACATGCCACTCTGTTATTTCTCCACAATTTCCTTCTTCTTGATTGTGATTTCTTCTTTACCTTACATTCCTTCCTTAGTTTCTTTTCTAGCTTTCTGGGGACTATTTTGATAGCAGTAATCATAGCAATTATATAAAGTACTGACTGAAATCATGTCCACAGACATGCACATCTGGGCTTGAACTGATGCTTATATATGCTTACATATACTTTTCTGGCATTGTGAGTCTGTTTACAACTGCACAATCAGCTGGAATTAGGGCCATAGCTCAAGATTTTGATCATAAATTAAATCTAAAATTCTGGTCACAACCCAAGTTGTTCACATGTGAGACTAGTTGCATTTTGATTGTCCACTGTAGTAGGTCACAACCTAGCACTTGCAAATGTCACCTGAAGTAGTGGCATCTTTGTGAGACTGAACCATCAGTCTGTGGGATCTAATGCTATCTCCAGGTCAGTAGTGTTAGAATGGAACTGAATTAATAGGGTACCTAGTTTGTATCCACTAAAGGACTGATTGTTGGTGGAAATTTCCACATATGCATATTTTGGTGACCAAAGTTGAACAATATATAAAAGTAAAACAAAAAAAATGGTTTTTCCATCAGACTCTATCATTAAGACTCTATCATTACTCCATCTTAAAAATTTAGAAAAGTCTAAGACTTTGGCTCATTGTAAAGGCTCTGGGTTCAATACCCAGTACCTCAAAGAGAGGTGGGAAGGGACTATTTTGAAAATTAAACAAAATAAGGTGTCTGGCACATGGCATAGGTTCAGTAATGAACTGATTACAGTATTGTTTTTATAGATGATGATGACAGTAACAACTCTGCTATGGTTTATACGTTGTCTCAACTTGAGAAGTCTAGATGCTTAACTAAGTAACTCAGCAGCTTTACATCCTGGGGTGTAGAGAACAAGCAGTTACTGGTCTAGGATGTTGTTCACTGTGTCAATTCGAGAAGGTCAGAACTTTAAGTGATTCAGCAGGGGGCCAGGGTCCCTAGTTGGTAATATCCTCATCCTGTGCAAGGGAGGGCAAGGACATTTTGTGAATATTAGACCCATCCTGAAGCGGGGGTGGCCTGTGTACAATTTAAGGGTAGAGAAGAGGCTTGCACTGCCCTTTTATGCTCTGCTACTGCCTTGAAGTGTTGCCCCAGTGCCATGCCACTCTGCCTTGGAGCCAGCTGATTGTTGACTGAAACCATCAAAAACTGTAAGCTAAATAAACCTTTTCTTCCCGAATTTTGGGTGTCAGGTGTTTGTCTCAGCAACGAGAGAAAGTAACCAAGACAAACTCCAAGCACAATGACTAACACATCCTATTTCTCCATGAAACAGTTAAAGAAGGCATTAAAAAAGAAACAAAAGCAAATCTCTATCCTGGAAACTCTTCAGACAACAGTAATGGTACAGCTAGTATTGGGTTTCTCATAATTGTTACTCATATATTCATCTTGCATTCATCAGAAAAAGAGAGTAAACATAAAAAAAAAAAAGCAAAACTCTAGGTTCTCTTCCATAGGGGCACCTATTCCTATTGAGAAGATGAAAATAAAGTACAAAAAATAATTTTTAATTATGTAAGACAGTTTGTAACTGAATGACAGAAGAAAGAGGAGAAAATAAAGAAGGAAGGCAGATAAGAGGGAAAGGATGAAAGGAAAAAGTTACCGAAGTTGGATAGACAAAGTAAGTAGGAAAGTCGAAGTACATGGACCTATGTCTAAAACAGGGAGAAAGGAAACTAGTACATTAAATTCAAAAATTCCCTTTTCAATAGTAGCTACTAGTTGTCCCAGAATTTAAAACTGTAGGCTTGCCCTTTGAATGTTACATGATGCTGCTTTTAGGAAGCAGATGGTCCTCACACAGCAGAAATAATCACTGCAGCAATTTTGCATCCATATGGGAACTTGAGTTAACACAAACTATGACATACTCTTCTGTTGTTCTTTCTTTTCTAATTATTACCGAGTTTGTTCATTGTTGTTCCTGGTGTTAAAAGGACTATCAGTTCACATTTCAGTCATTATTCACCATTAATTCCTCAAGTATTCCATCGTCATGTCGGTTGTTAACCATCTGGCACGTGCTTCCACTTTGGCAGATATTTACATACGGCAGTTACCAAGTTAATGTGGCCATTTAGACAGCCAGGGTCTCACTCACTCCAAAATGCAGTTGCATGGTAACATTTTGTAGATATTAAATTGAGGCATTTAACCCCACCTCCTCATTTTCCATTTACCATTACCCATTTTCTGGACTGCGGCTTATTGCTCCATGGAAGAAAACAGCAAGAACATGAGTTAAGAAGACAATAGGCTGAAAAGTCAGGCATTGCAAAGCAGAGAAAGGATTAGCTAAGTTCCTTTGAAATCTATTTGATACATTGAGGGCCAAGATCAAGAAACCAGTCTAAGCACTTTTCTGGAAAGGCAGGAGGTCCAGATAGAAAGAAGGGGAAAATCCATCCCTTCTACCCTGGGAATTATGGGAAATGATGGGTATGCATAGAAAGAGTATGTTAAATGAAGGGCCTCACCTTTCATTCAAGGATGAACTCTTAAGAGGAGCCACTTCAAATATCCTTCCAAGAGGACCTCTTCTTCCTTCACCCAAGGATTTCAGAGAGCATGTTGGAGAGAAGTGAGGGGGACAAAGTAGGGATAAAAATGCCTGGGAATTTTTTCTATAACTCTTTAATATTGTACTTATTAATCAAGTCAGACTGTCTTAAATTTTGAAAGATTTAAAAATTAATTTTGGGGAGACTATTATTAATTGACAACATACACTATATATATTACATATTATATATTTTTGTGTATACAGATATAGATATTTGTATAGGTATAAATACATATGAATCAGCAATCTGCAACATGCAGGGGTTTTGCTCAATTAAGATTTTGTTTACTTATTTTGCATCCATATGAATTTGGGTATACAAACTCAATGCCTCTATCTAGATACAAAACTTACTGTGCTTATCTCATAGAGTAAGTCAAATTGTGGGAGAAATATTTACCTACTTACAAGAAAAAATGATTAAACATCTTAGAAGCACAATTTGCCCACAAAGAATGTAATTCTGGCTAGAAAAGTGGGTGTGATATTCAGGCTAGTGTTTGCTATGCTAATTATATCAGTCACCTAATATAAATTTATTATTAATGTCAGCTAACATTTACAGAACCTTTATTATGTGCTAGTCAGTGCACTGAGCACTGACATTAGTTCTGACCCTATGAGGGAGGCAATTATCTCCCTTCATAATACAGGATCAAGACTAGAGGAAATATATATTCATTGAACTTAATGCACAGAGTGCTTGTCATTTATAGATATTACTGGCTAGCAAAACTGTCAAAACCATGTAATCACAAAAAGCACATAATAGAATTCAAGAGTAAGATAGTTCACTGTTTGGGGAATAAAAATGCCCACAGGAGCAATTTTTGGATAAACAATTTGAAAGACTACAAGACCATTCTCTCAGCAGTGAAATGTCATTACCTCTGGCATGGAGAAAGATGGGTTCTTGACTCATCAAAAGTGGCACCAGAGTCTGATTCTTTCAGAACTCTACCATAAGCCAGGGTCACAGATGGTATGCTCATTTTTTTTGTACTTGGGATCAAACTCACAATCTTGTGTATGCCAGGCAAGTGCTTGTGCCACTCAGCTAAATCTCTGGTCCTGGTATGCTCATTTTTATTGACTAGTTTTTCAGTTGTCCTTCAGTAAGAAAATCCCTCTTAGTTGAGTCTTGATGAAAACCTTCCAGGAGGCAGCCCCATTGCAGCCCCTACCTCACACTGACACTTTACCTCCCCCTAGGAAGCAATCTGCAGACCTGGAGAGGGAAAGGGGGCTTTCTCCCATGCCATATGCTCCTGAGAGTACACTGGAATTTCAGTTTTGATCAAGCCTGACTGGAGTCCCTAATTTGCCATCTTTCTCTGAGCTATAGTCTCTTATTCATAGGGTTAGTGTACTAATTATGTTGAACAGATGCATATAAAGCCCTTAGCATTGAACTTGGCACCTGGTGAATGGGGTTTGACACCGCTTTTACTGTTACTAATAATCACTCAAGTGAAAACAGTTGGTGTATCAAGTACCTTTTTAAATGCAGGTCATGTGGGAATAATCCTGACATGATCAACTTCTCCTTGACTTTCATGCTAAAAAAAGAATAAGAAGATCCTCTTAAAAGCCCTGCATTGGTGGGTGGCAGATCAATCTGTTCAAGTCTGTTGCAGAGACAGACCAGCAGAAAATGGATCTTAGCAACCAGAGGAGAAACGCAATATTGGGTCTCAGCCCAGGTAAACAGACATGATGGAAAATCTGAAAGCATTCATGGGGAGGCTTCTAGTACGGTTACTTCTCTGTTCAAGAACTAAACTGGTCAAATGGTTTGGCTATCAAGAAATTATACTAACTCCACTGCTGGTTCTACAATGTTTTGGTTCCAAGTGCCTCTATTATAAGAAACCATTCTGTAAGTCATAACAAATTTTTAAGACGAGAACATTCATAATCCCAGGGATGCAATTGTTAAAATTTTGGTATATGACCTAATCTTAATTCTTTCACTTCATTTCTCTACTTCCCTTTATACTAAAATTTCTTAAAAACAATTGTAATACTGTCTTTAATTCCTTGATTTCTGTTCTTTTTTGACTTATTCCAATCAAGCTTCCACCACTACCTCCTACCAAAAGGGCTCTTGTCAAGATTTCTCATGACATTCATATTTCTCAACCTGAGGGCCTATTCTCAGCCTTCTTTTGAAAGGCCTTGTCCATACCATTTGCCTTAGTTTCCCTCTCCTGCCTCCTGGAAACACCTTCTTCAATTCCATCACCCATCTCAGTTTTCTCCTTGGTCCTGTCAACTTTCTTTGTGCTTCTGTAACAGCAGTCTTCCTTTGGGAGTTGTCCATGGTGGTTAGTCTGATTTCCCTCCCTTCACCTGGCACTCTAAATTCTAAAGGAAAGCTATACCAAAATAATTAAGATGTTAACTGCTAAACAATCTTGTTTAGATGTACAAAATACCTCATGACCTTCATGTAACATTAGAATTTTTAATGTCCCTCTTTCTTTATTCTTTAATTCTGTGCAACCAATACAATGTACATAAATGAGAGTTAGGCACACACCTGTAATCCCAGCCACTCAGTAGGCTGAGGCTGGTGGATTCTGAGTTTGAAGCCAGCCTGAACAATCTTGGTCCAAAAAAATTAAAATGTCAGTTGCCATGTTTGACTTGTAGAAAAGTAAAGCAATATTTGCATCTGGCCCCAAAAGGTCAAGGTTAATCATGTTGTTCCAGCTGGAACGGGGAAAAAAGGGAGATACCTCTTGAAAGACAGATTCCATCAGCACAGAGCCTTCCTGCCCATGATCTCATGAACTTCCTTTTCCTCCCTATAAAAGCTCTTTTCACACCTGAATTCCCTAAAATGAGTTTTTAGAAGAGCCCATAGCTCTGCACAATGCCCACCCCTTCCACAGTGTTGGCCCTTGAATAATCCTGATTTTTTTTCTGACCAACTCTTATCTCCTGATTATTGGCTTTTCTATAGAAAAGGTCTCCAGACCCCATCACAGTCTGAAGGAGTTTATATTTGCAATCCTAAGGAAAAGTTATTGGAATTCTGGTAAGTAAATTTCAATCTACCACTTCCAGTGCAACCACAGTGAAAATAAAGAGACAAAGACAAATCTGCAAATGTGGGAAGCCAAGGAGTCCTAAGTCCAGTCAGCAGAATGACTAACCAAAGCAAAGGCCATGACTCAGGGCTGAATCTGGGTTTTATTAATTTGTGAAGAGGGGAGTGGCTTTGGTTTGCGGGACTGAGAATGGCCGGAAGTACGTGAGTACTGTGAGCTGGCTAGGTAGGAGGCACAAGAGCACCTTTGCAATATGCAGAGAAAGGTTGGCAGGAAGCGTACCAGATTCCAGTAATAGGTAGCCTGGAAGTTTGAAGGAATCTGCATAACCAAGTTTGAGGAAGTATCTTGTGGTTTTGGTCATTTGCTTCAGCTTTGATGTGTGACCTTCCTCCCCTGGGACATCAGGGCCTCTTTCTGGAGGCTCAGTTCCTGCCAATAGCACAATGTCTCTCTCTAGGCCTAGTTCACACTTAGTAGTAGGGAGCTATAGGTGGGGCATCACTGATCTGTCACATTGCTTCAAAGGCTAAACATCAGTGCCTTAGCTAGACCCATTTACATTGTTTAAAGCCAATCAAGGGGGTACAGTATTTTCCTAGCCAGCTCTGTACATATCAATACATGAAAGTAGGGAAAGGGTTAGCCAAAAATGGAGACAAATGGTCTTCTTTCAGGGAGAGCCATCCTGGTGATCTCCACATTTTCAAACAGCATGTAGGTAAACATGGTTCTGGAAACAATTTTTCCTCTTCCTCCAACCTCCTGCAGTTGGATAACCTAGGTTTCACACCTCAGCCTTCTCTTAAATTCTTCAGTGCACAGACCAAAGAATCAGGCCCCAAAACTGTTCACCCACCTTCAGACACCACTTTTGAGTCCACACAACCAGACCTTCTGCCCTGTAAAATCGGGGTTCCCAAGACCATATCATTGAATTCAATTAATTTCCTAAAGCAGCTCTCAGAACTGAGGGAAGCACTCAGGTTTACAAAGGATACCAATGAATACCTAATTAAGACTTATGTAGGAGGGGCTGGAGAAGGGGTGTGAGGTAGATTAGGGCTGGGGCAAACCAAATGACCGACTGGACAAAATATGTCAAGTGTTATAAACTGCCAGAGAACATGCACAGGAGACAGGAGCCACAATGATTCCATTGCTCCTGAGCACTGTATACAGAAGCAATCAGAAAACTATATTTTCAATCCTTCATTTGAATTTGGTGCTGTTTACAGGACCAATTGGAAAAGTGCTATTTTTATTCCTTCATTTACATCTGGCAGGAAACCAAGTGAGTCTTTCAATAGGGTAGTTTAAATATGGTGCCAGGCCAAGTGAGTTTTGGATAAGACCATTGCCACAATGCCTTACTTGCATGGATTCCAGATACAAAAGACCCTTTTTCCCTTATCCTCAGGGCTGCTACAAAACTGTTCACTAGCCCACTCCCTCACAGTAGAGCATACTTCTTTTCTACCTCCAATGAATGTAACTTTTGCTGCCTTTTCTGTGTGTCTTGTCCAATTCTTTGTTCAGAACACCAAGAACCTGAAAGAGAGTCCTCATGAGGCAAGACCATCCATCCAATAACAGGTACAAGCTTCTACACCTTCTGGGCACAACCATATCAGCTGAACTTCTGCATGTTCAGCTACCCAGAAGAACCCTGGACCTTGTCCTTTATGGGACTTCCCAATCTTGGAATTTCATCCTCTAAAACTTTGAGCTAAATAAGCCTCTTTAAAAGTACATAGTCTCAGATATTTTGTGATAGCAACAGAAAACAGATTAATATAGCACTTCGTACTGCGAGAATTAATACATGTAAAGAAGTTGGGACAGTATCTAGAGCAAAGTGTGTGTTGCACAGAGACACCTATTATTACTTTCTCATACTTTCAGTGAATCTTTACACCATCTTTATCAATCCCCTATCTATATATCTGTCTCTTCTTCTAGAGTGACTGTGCATGTATCTCAATAGAGATTAATGGGGTGGAGGTAAAAATCTTATTTTACATGCAAAGAATCAACAGATTAGTAGTTCATAATCAGGTATGTAGTATACTCAGTTTGTTAAAATTTCATGGGGGAGGCAGGGATAGGGCTTGGAATGTAGCGTAGTGGAAAATCATTTCCCTGGCATAAGCAGGACCCCGAGTACCACTCCCAACACCACATTAGAAGAAAGAAAGGATCCAAGAGCTGACTTGCTTATTCTTAGAATACCCAGCCCCAAGTATTGTGCCCATGGCAGGAACACAGCCCAGAAAGAAACTCACTTTACCCTCTAGTGATTCCTTAGAAGTCCCTACCTGGGGATTAGCCACCCTGGGGGTTACCAGTCATATACAAAATTTGAAACATACATCCAAATGATACTAGTTCAATGATTCTGCACCCCCAACTTTGAAAAGAAGATAAAACCTACATCTTTAGGTAGAGAGCAAAAGTATTATTTCGGACATTTACTGTGCCAATAATGGAATTTTATTGCAGGCTTTGTTATTTTTATAGTTTTATCATTTGGAAAGGCTTTCCTGGTAAGAGATGACTTTTTTAGGAGTTGAAATCATACCACACAGCTAGGGTGCTGAGTTGTCTATGTATAGCACTGGCCTCAATGACACCACTTGGTTAGAAAATTGCTAAAATCAAAGAAAAATACCCCAAGACGAGTTTGGCATGAAGCATTCAGTGGATAGATATTTGTTGATCATATGTGAACCACATTTTTAAAAAAGCTTCAGTTCTCTGAGGCACTTACCTTTACCTCTCTGAGGTGGGGGGCAAAAGTTGAAAGAACCCTAGGTCATGTGAGCTGCCTAAGAGTGTCAGCCTGCACTCGGGCTCCAGGTGTGTGCCTGTGGTGACTTGATAACTGATGGTCAACTGAATCGGCGAGGTGTTGAGTGTGGATGGCCCACCTGAGGAGAACTGGAGAAGAAGAAGTAGTGTTTTTGGTTTTCCTGGGTGTTGTTGGTTCTCCTGTTGCCCTGGGTTCTCCTGTTGCTGTGGGCTCTCCTGGAGGAGCTTGCCGAGCTTTTCTGATATGAACTTGGCTGTTCTCATCGTCAGAGGAGCTCGGGACCTTGTTGCTGAAAATGACTGCGGTTCACTTTGGGGGAGCTCTGGTCCTTACTTTGAGCATTTCTTCCTGGCTCTAGAGGGGAAGATGTGTGCTGTTCGTGCGGGCTTCCCGATATGAACTCAGTTGTTCTGATAGTTAGAGGAGCTTGGGACCTCATTGTCACTGAAGATGATCGTGGTACTTTTCAGGGGCGCCCTGGTCCTTACTTTGAGGGTCGCTTCCTGGTTCCAGTGCAGATCCCTCATCCTGCTGGCACAGATCCTTCATCCTACTGGCATAGACTCCCCAGCTTCCACCACTGACCTTGGGGCCTTCCCAGTGCAGATCCATGAAACAGACTTGCATGAGTCACTGTCCTGGGCTCTAGACCTCCAGCTGCACTTGTGAGAGGCATTGTCATGGGCTCTAGGTCTTCAGCTGAACTCATGCGGGTTATTGCCATGGGATCCAGGCCCTCAGATGGATTGTCTAGGTCTTTAGTGTGTGGACAGATTTCCTGCACTTTATTTGTATTTGACTTCTTGGGTGACCATTATAAATAATACTATACATTATGTGTCCTGTATTGTCTTGTGCTCCTTGGCTGACTACAACAGTGCCCAGGAGCCATCATGAATGGGGACTTGCCGCAGCACCCCTGCCCAGGCCTGTGCTGAATGCCAAGCCCAGGTTGCAGCTGACAGGCCTGCAGGCAGGCCTGCCCACCACAGACTCTGCAGGCCACATCCTCAACCTGTCCATAGCTCAGTGGAAGCAACAAACCTGAGAATGTGCATCACTAAGGGTGCAGAGCACAGGCAGCTGAGGAAGCCTTGGGAATAAGGAGATTCTTCAGCTGAACCCTAGGAGCAGACAACTAGATGTACAGTTCTAATTACAGAAAGCAGAAATCTTTATTTACACTTTCTCTTCACTCGTGTCTTTAATGAGCACCTGCTAATGGCACGTGTGAATTGGAACAGCCTTAACTGAAGTTTTCTACAGCTTGTCATTCTTATGAGCCAATTACAAGGAGCAGCTCATTGCTGAGTGTAGCAAACTTCAGATTCATTATACCAAACAAGTGTCTCACCAGTACCAGTGATCATTTTAATCCCCCACAGACAAGGAGGAAGAAAGTTAGAGACAATAGAAGGACAGCTCAGAGCCTGGTTGGAACAGCTGGTGGTTGTATGGTGCTCTATCATCTGAAAAGTTTCACCCTTGTCCCATACAAGTGCTCTCCTAATTCTTTCACCTTCACTCCCTGGTCCAGATACTATGCTAGCTAAAGCATACTGCATTCCACATCCTCAAGGAGCCTCAAAAGAAGGAAATGACACCATTCCTTTCCCCTCCTATGAGCAGGGAGTGGCTCTAGCTGCTTTCCACTAGTGTAATCCCAGCTGCTTTCCACTAGTGTAATCCTTACCACAGTCTAATGTGGGACAATTGCACCTATTGTACAGGCAAGAAACTAACTGTTGGTCTAGTGCAGTGATTCTCAAACTTTGCACTATAAGCCGGGCATGGTGGCTCACGCCTGTAATCCCAGCACTCGGGGGGCTGAGACAGGTGGATCATTGTGAGTTCGGGACCAGCCTTGGCTACAAAGTGAGCTCAAGGCCAGCCTGAACGGCATAGTGAGACCCTGTCTCAAAAACACCAGGGCTGGGGATCTAGCTCAGCAGTCTAAGTGCCTGCCTGGCAAGCGCAAGGTCGTGAGTTCAATCCCTGGTGCTGCAAAAAAAAAAAAAAACTGCACTATACCACAATCACCTGGGTCTCATTAAAGCATAGATTGTTGGCCCACGTCCAGAGTTTTTGATTCAGTAGTTCTTGGGGCTGGGGTGGGACTGGGAATTTGCATTTCTACCAGTTTCCCAGAGGAGGTTCATATTGTTGGTCTGCCATGGTTAGAATGTGTCTCCCGAAACTTCATTTGTTAGAAATTTAATCTCCAAGTTCATATGTTGACAGTATTTGGAGGTGGGACTTTTGGAAGGTTGTAGAGCTGGATGCGTTTATGATGGTGGAGCCCCTAGGAGGGTTTTATGGGAAGAGTAACCCCAGCTTGCTTGCTCCACTTCTGCAATACCTTCCATCTTGTCTGAGCAGCAAGAAGGCCCTTACTGGATCCTGGCACTGGTAAGACTGTTCTTCATAAAGGACCTGGTCTTAGGAATTCTCTTAAAAAGTTAGAAAGTGAACTAAGTCATGGTCCTGGCTTACATTTTGAGAACCACTGGAATAGTAGAAAAAGTATGGGCTGAGATTTGATACAGACTCAGGTTCAAATATAAATCAAATATAAAACTTACGACTTTCAGTATGATAACGAGCAAGTTGATAAACCAGCCGAGACTTGACTACAAAATGGAGTTGATGGCACCTGCTTCCCAGGGTTGCTCAGAGTATTTGCAATAATGCGTGTAAAGGGCCTCAGGAAGAATTAGGTGGCAGGCGGTCAGTGCGGGATTGCTGCTGTTATCGGGGTCAGGAATCTTGCCAATCTTGTACACTGAGTCAAGCACAGAGAGAGTTAGAACCCAAATTTTTCTGAAAGTTTGGCTGTTTTTCTCCTAAGGCCTTCCTCATTCCCACACATGTCTCTCATCCCAAAGTCTCAATGCACTTGTAGGATGTGCCACATAATGACACCTGTAATTCCAAGCAGTACACGTCGGCCACTGTTTTTTTCCTGCATGAATCTTACTCCCAGCCAAGCATAAGTTCCTGAGGTAGAGAACCAGGTTTTATCTGCTTCTACATCCCCATACAACAGAACCCAGAAGTCCCTGGAAAGTCCTAGAAAAGGCAGACTTCCCCTCCAGGTCCTTCTCAACCTCAGCCTCCTTTCTAGGAGTGAACCCATCCTTCTCAGTTACACCTAAATTTGTGAAAAGACTTAGCACCCTGCATGATCACTGTTTATCCTTCCGACTCTCCACACCCATGAGATCAGACATGAGTATCTTGTTCAGCGTGGTATCATCATTTGGTCTTCAGTAAACATCTGTTAGGACAGATAAAGTCCCTGGGAGACCCGCATGAAAAATTTTTTTCTTTCTAGATTCACTAATAGAAAGTTCTGGAAGTGGAGAGACAGGCTTAAAGTTTCATCACCGGTACTGAATGTAAGAGGTCACTGACAGGACACCCATACACGTGAGGTTGCTCATGATAGTCCTTGGTTTTGCTCTTATTCAACATAATAATGCCCTGTTTCACAATCAGAAGGGTCCACGTTTGGAAAATAGATTATATGCCACTTTATGACTGATAGAAACAAGAGCTGGTGTCAACTGACAAAAGAGATTCAAAATCAAGTCATTTATAACTTCAGAGTCCCAGAAAGAGAAGATTCTGAGACCACTGGCTATGAGAGAGAGGTTGGGGGTATTGTTGCCCCAACCCCCAACCCCCAACCTCTGCCCTTTGGAGCTTTAAAAGTGCAAAATACGTTCTCTACTTCATCTGCTCTCTGCAAGGCAGAAAGGCTATTTTGTGAAATACCAGGCTGCTTCCAACATATTAGGACAAAGTCTTTCCAACTATATCCTCAACATCTTAAGTAAATAAGGCATGTTCATCATTGGTTTTACTTTCCCTATCCTCTCTCCCATTGCACAGGCTATAAAGGAAAGACTGGGAAGGAGGATGAGAATAGAAAGGATAACTCTTGTTTACTTAGAATGAGGTCACACCATTCCATTCAGAACAAGTCCTTCTCCAAAAAAGCTTTTTGAAGAAGCTACCCACAGAGACAGCCCACAGATTTCTCACCATAGCGAGTACATTTTTTTTTTCCGGCACCAGGGATTGAACTCATCACCTCATGCTTGCCAGGCAGGCGCTTAGGCCACTGAGCTAAATCCCCAGCCCTTGTCTTTTTTGAGACAGGGTCTCACTATGCCGTTCAGACTGGCCTTGAGCTCACTTTGTAGCTCAGACTGGTCTCAAACTCACAAGGATCTTCCTGTCTCAGCCTCCCAAGTGCTGGGATTACAGGCATGAGCCACCATGCCCGGCACCAATACATTCTTTGGGCAATAAGTCCTTATAACCTAAGTGCTTGGGATGTGCCCAAATGGGTGGAGAGCTGGGGGAGTGAGGTGCTAGAAAAATCTACAACCTGTACTTGAGATGTCTGCTTCTAGTTTGATGATAAGATTAGCACATACATGTAACAATGAAACTAAGTTCAGCTCCCATAGATTTTACTGGGATAAGTGAAAATATTCTGATTTTTAAAACGTGTCTTAGTCAACTCAGACTATAACAAAATACAGTACACGAGGACTTAAACATATAAATTTATTTCTCATACTTCTGGAGCCTCGAAATCCAAAAGATTAAGATTCTTACAGATATATTTCCTGGTGAGTGCCCTCATTTGAGTTGTGTATGGCTGCTTGTCTGTGTGTCTTCACGTGGCCTTCCCATTTGTATGTGCTTCTAAGGAAGGAGGAGGGAGGGAGGAAGAGAGAGAGACTGTTATGCTTTGTTGGCTGCCCCTACAAGCCTCATGTAGTCATGGAAGTGGCTGAATCTAGCATTTGTGATTGATTCATTGTCTAGTGCTGGGACTGGTGGTGTGAGTTCTGCACCCACCCAGGGGTGGAGTCGACATAACAATGTAAAGTCTCAGAAAGGAGCCATGTTTTTTTCTCTTTTGCATGGCTCACTCCTGCTGCTTGCAGCCACTGTGAACGGCTGCCCCCTCAGCCATACCAACCTGCCTTGGAGCCAACTGATTATGGACTGAAATCTCCAGAAACTGTAAGCTAAATAAACCTCTCCTTCCTTCACTTTGGGCATCAGGTATTTTGTCTCAACAACAAGAAAAAAGTAACCAAGACAGAGACAGACAGACAGACAGAGATAGAGAGAGATAGAAAGACAGACACAGAGAGACAGAGAGAGAGCCCAAAAAATGGTTGAATTTCTCAGAGCTCTGGAGGCTAGAAAGTCCAAAATCAAGGTGCAAACAGCTTTGGTCTCTGGTAAGGCCTGTTTTCTGGTTTACAGAATGCTTAATTTTTGTAGTATCTTCATCTGGAAAGAAAGGAGAGAGGAAGCAAGTTCTCATATCTCTCTTTAAAAGAATACTGATCTCACTCTGTTCTCCTTTCTCTTCCTCCCCTTCTTCTTCTTCCTCTTCTTTTTCTTCCTTCTCCCGATCTTCCTCTGTTTAAGCCACCCCATGTACAGTAATTTCTATTGTAGCACCTTGAACAGACTAAGAAATTTACCATAAAGCAGTCCTACAGTGTCCAGGCACATCCTGCTAAAAGACTTTCCAGGAGTAAGCCATCTCCTGTTAGCTACCATGAATTACCATCAGTTCCCATTAGTGGCTTTTCAGGAGGTCTATTATTAGCACACATACATGAGATTTAAGAAGACTGCCTTCTTTCTTCCTAGCCCAGGCATTCCAGAAGCCTTACCCAAAGGAAAGGAATGAATCACAGGCATGTTTTTAACTCCCCTTTCCACCATGTTGGAATTACATCATCACTAGTTAAAAGAATCATACTTGAAGAATATGGTTGGCTCGAAAGACTAAGTATTACTTCCCTTGTTAAAATAAGATAGAAAGCATCTATCAAACCCAAAATCCTCCTGTGGAAGAGTATTCCAGGTCCTGAGTGTGTTCTGTCCCCCACTGTACTCAACTCAACATGGGGCTCTGCCAGCTGGCATGACTAGAAAGCTACTTGATTTTCCCACCAGAATGCCATTGCCCCTGCCTCCAAGTGAAACTTTCTTACAAAGTTCTTGCCGAAAAACATGAACTGGGTGTGCATTTGACCCAGATTTACAGAAAGAGGTTTCAGAACTCTTCTTTGTTAGCTTCCAATAAATATGACTTAGTAGTAACTGCAGTGTGTTTTCATTCTAATCAACACCTGAAATAAAGGCGAGCTCATGTTCTATCTTCCTCAAAACACTGAACTTATCAAGGGCTCTGGGCAGTACAAAAAGGATTAATCAGCCAAGGTCACTTAACAGAGGGATTACATACCCTGGTCCTTTTCCTATTCTGCTACTAACTACATGTACCATATTGTCCTAGTATTGAGGCTTTGGATGGGTGACTGGATCATGATTGTGTGCTTTTGAATTAAGGTGTGTGAATATAAATTAAGGGTGTATGGAAACTAAAAAAGCCCACCCTGGGTGTGGCTGGCGTCATCTTACAGGATTGTAGCCTGGATGTGATAAAAGTCCAGAAGTGGACAGCTGCTGCTGCTTCCTGCATGCCCTCCTATGGACTGTTTCTCCCTGCAATGCCTCTCTGCCATGCTGCCCTACCTTGGAGCCAGTCAACTACGGACTGAAACCTCTACACACTATGAACTAAAATAAATGTTAGGGGAAAAGGGGGAACAAAAGCATGAGCTCATCAGCCAGGACAGGTTTATTTAGAACAAACCTGAGAGGACTGCCCTAGCATTTAGGCCAGACCAGCAACTCTCATACAGGCTATGGGATATTTTATAGGCTCATAAGCGTGAAGGGTGGGCTGTGAGAGAAAAGGTTCAAATTGGGGTTGTGAGGAGGAAAGTTCTGTGAAAAGGAGTTGTGGCTGTCGCTAGCGATAAAGCTTGAGAAATGTGGGGTGTGGCGGTTGTCTACCAGGAGGAAGGCTAAAGAGTATGATGAGAGTTATGAACTGAAGGCATGGTTTTTAGGCCTTATTAACCCATAATTATACATCATTAGCAGATGTGAAAACATAAGGGAATGAAAGAGGCTTAAAGTGGCCTCTAGTCAGTGTAGGACAGCAGTGCTCAGATTCCTTCAATAAACCTTTCCTATTCTAACTTGTGAATATCAGGCATTTTGTCCCAGCAATGAAAAAGTAACTAAGACACCCAGGCAATGCCTCTCTGGCTTCAATTTCTTCATCTGTACTAAATCATATTCACATCTCTTTTACACAACGAGAGCTACATGTCCTATTGAAGAGTACTACGATTAAAAAATATATGCCAGGTGGAGAGAAAGAGACTGCAGTAATTTGCTGAAATGAAAAATGACAATAAAAGGGGAAAGTAATACAGCCAAGTGACAGTAGGAAAAAGATCTGGATAGCTTAGGAAGGAGTCTGTTCTTTAATTTCCCTCTCTTGTCTTCCAGGAAGTATAAATAAGACACAAGGGAATCTGAATAAAATAGAAGGAAAATTAAAACGTTAATATACAGGGTACAAACCAAGACTCTTTGAAGAGTGATAGGGGACACTATTGATAATTACATCATAACAGACATAAATAGGATGAGTGGTCACTTGAATCACACCTGGTACTCCTCATATGCTGATAAACAGCATTCAGTCATACAGGTGGTGGTTTCTGACATTAGCAGAATCAGAAACATAACAACAGTTTCTTCCAAAACTAGAGCACTTATTTTTTAAAAAAACAAATTGGAAATAAACAAGATCAGGGGTATAAGTCATTGGTAGAAATCCTAGCTCTGTGTTCAATCTCCAGAATGCACGCGCACACACACACACACACACACACACACACACACACACGCAACGTGTAAATGGTGAAACTTACCTTTACCTTGCTACTATCATTTTCTTTAGTATTACTTATTATTTAAGCTTAACTTATAGTCTTATTTTATCTTTTCTCCTTGATGAAGAACTTCTTCAACTCTTGAGAGGAAAAAGGTATTTTCTCTCACCAATATGAATATTTTAAATAGGTAAAGTAGAAAATATATTTCAAGCTTCAGTAAAAAGACTACTCGACTAACCAAACTCCTTTTATGTCATGGTCATCAAGAAAAATTAATCTACTAATTTCACCTGTCAATATTAGGGAAAGGACTACTTTTCTTTAGGAAAAGTATATATATAAATTTGTAATGCAAGACTGAACTAAATTAGGAAATCTAAACTAAAGTAGTAGAGTGTAAGTGCCCAACAAAAAGAAACAGTTAAATAAATTCTAATACACACATGAGAGAAAATTGTGCAACCATTAAAACTGATATTTTAAAACGATATTCACAAAGATGTTTCTGATATGCTTAAAATAAACTGTATTAAGATATGTCAAATATGTTTAAATCTATGAATTTATTATACTAATAAAAACAAAAGGAACCACTTTAGTTTTAACTTTTTTATTTTGTTTTTTATTTTAAAGAGAACAAAACAAAAGAAAACAGAGTCAAACACAACATAGCATTTCAGAACAGAACACTGCAAGCAATGCATGTCTTGAAAACATAACAATAGTAGATTAACAATG
>RJWT010015456.1:0-20433 GCA_004365215.1 Cuniculus paca | reverse complement strand
GAATGCTAGAAAGTTTATGGGAAAATTAAGTATTTCTAAAGGTAGAAGTAGGCACTTTTCTCTTTTTGGAGAGAAGGTTAAAACAGGGTCTCAATATGCAACCCATGCTGGTCTGGAACTCTCATGATCCTCCTGCCTCAGTCTCCAGAGTGGTGTGATTATAGGTATGTACCACATCAGGCAGGCATTTTCTGAGGATACCAAAACTTCAATGTAAGCCATATTTTCACTGGTTAATACAGTATCAGAAATCTACTAACTTCAATTTTTTCCTAAGTACTCAGCAACCAGGTTAAGGATATAGGTTCATCTGTAATTTGTTATAATACGCCAGTTAACTGTTTGACTTAAATTTTAACCACATGAAGACAAGAATTAAAAAACAACATTTTGCAAATTGCCCAGGCTGACCTCAATCTCATGATCATCCTGTCTCAGCCTCCCAAATACAAGAATCACAGGCAGGCACCACCACAGCCAGCTAGAAATTTTCAAATTACTAGGACTAAGTTGGTTCTCAGGAGTTATTTTTTCTTAAAGCTACTGTCATTTTTGTGCATGGTACTGGGGACTGAACCCAGGCCCTTTACACTAAGCTATCTCTTCAGTCCTTTTTTATTTGGAGACAGAGTTCCCCTAAATTTTGATCTTCCTGCCTCAGCCTCCATAAGTCTGGGAACCGATCTCACTACACCCAGCTTCAAATTATTTTGAAAATGAGCATTTAACTTAGAGACTGTATAATTTATAAAGAGAAACTCCTTACTTTGCAATGGATTGACAAAAAGCTGCCACTTCCTCATTTTGTACTTCAATTTCTTGTAGAAGAGAACTTCCAGTTGACAAATTACTGGTCCCATTTGAGTCTTTCTGTAATCAAAAAAGTGTTTTTATTTTAAAGTGAAAGATTTCTAAAATGCTGTTTATTAGCAAAGCACAAACATATCCTTATGAAAGCACAAACAAAGTTATGGAGATAAAGCATATCCTATCCATAACAGAATTGCAAATTATGGATTTCTATCTTTAAAATAACAACTAAGCCTTATTTTAAATTCACTGGTTGTGCTTGCTCAAAAGTAGGAAACAGGCAGTATTAAGTAGTAAGAATGGAATGTTAGAGACTTTTCCACTCAAAATATTCCTGAAATTAATGCTTCAGTAAGTTAACAGCTGGATAAAATTAAAAGACACCTTCTGTTTTAAGAAAATGAAGAAATCAAGCCAATACAGGACTCCTCTAATAAATCAGAGATTCTATATATTCAACTGAGGTCGATAGTCTAAGAAAATAGTTTAGGTAAGAATATGAGTTTTAGGCATTTTTCTCAATGTTAATAAACTTACATAAACATCCTATAGTACTTTAAAAGTTAAATCTGGCCAAATTTTGTTTATACGATCAATTTATCACCCAAGGATAGCCAAAGAGCAGAGTTCACTGAGAGGTATTTTGATGCCCTACAAAAAATAAATATTTGATTCGGCACAAATTTCACATGTAAATTTCCTTTAAAAGTAAAACTGGAACATTCTCAATTCAAAACTAAGTAAAAACAGTATATAAACTTTAAGAATTTTAGTAGATTTCCAATGGCCATGGCAAACAAGAACTTTTTAATTTGTATTTTTTGGAGACACTGTCTTGCTCCATCTAAACTGGCCTCAAATGTGTGATCTTTCTGCCTTGGCCTCTTGAGTAGCTGAGATTATAGGTATGCATCAGCACAACCAGCTAAATTTTGATTAAACTGAAAATTTAGGACAATTCTTTTCAAGTTTTCTTTTCGTAAAATGTGGCAGAGTCCTTTCTTCTAGAATGTCATAAAAAATATTTGGGAGCACATGAGGAGAGGCAGTTCGAAGGTGGGGATACTTTAGAGTCCACAAAATCACAACTAAAAACAACAGGGCTAACCAGGCCTGGTGGCACACGCCTGTAATCCCAGCACTCGGGAGGCTGAGACATGAGGATCGTTGCAAGTTTGAGACCAGCCTGGGCTACAAAGTGAGCTCAAGGCCAGTCTGAATGGCATAGCGAGACCCTGTCTCAGAAAGACAAGGGCCAGGGATTTTGCTCAGTGGCCTAAGCGCCTGCCTGGCAGGCATGAGGTCATGAGTTCCATTCCCGGTGCCACAAAAAAAAAAAAAAAAAAACCCACCAGAAACCAAAAAAACAACAGGGCTCTTCAGAAAAAGGGAGTTAAGGAACAGTACTGAAAATTACTGTAGAAGAACTAAAGTTCTAACTAAAACAATAAAAAGTCCTTATAAAAATACTAGCACATAGTGTCTGCTCCAATTTGTACCTACTATTATGATCTTTGATCCTTTGACATGTAACACTGTGATCCTCTTGTTTCTTCATTTAAAAAATGGTACTTCTATACATTCACTTCCTGTCAAGACCAACTTCAGTGAAAATAAAAGTATAACACAGGGTGTAGAAGTCTTCACCCAACCCACAGAAAAGTTCTAATTCAAAGGGAAATGCTATCGTAGCTTGTCTAATTTCTTTAGACTTTTTTGAGATGGTGTCTGAGTTCAGAGTGGCCTTGAACTCACGGCGATTCCCCTGCCTCAGCTAGGATTACAGGTGTGCCAGCACACCTGCCCTCACTAGTTTTAACATTGTGGAATGTGTAACCATCTTCTTGTGTTGTGTGCATGTGTGGTGCTGGAGACTGAACATAGGGCCTTGGACAAGTACTCTGCCAAGTGAGCTACATCCTTGGCGTGGAACCATTTCTAATCATTTTCTATAAAGAGAACACTTTTGCAGCATTTTCAATGTCTTTCTCTTAAATTTTAAGTTTGTTATTGATTGCTTCACGATGTTAATATACTGGGAAAGTTATATTTGAACAAATGACACACTCAACCTGCTCAATAAACTCAATCCAATCTGTCTCTTCAGGGGAATACAACTGTGCTCAAATTGACAAATAAAATGCCTTCATTCAAAGCCAAAATGGAATTTTGGGGGTATCAAGTGAACACTGGGATTTCTGCAATATTTCAAACATTAGCAGAGATTTTGAAAAAGACTGAGCCATAGCCTTTTCTCTCCTATCTGGTATATAACCATCATTTCAGCTTTCAAGAGTTTGAGCTTGGCTTCCCAACCACAAAAGACCCCTGAAGTGGGAAAGAATGTATCCACAACCTACCTGTGAAAAAGTCAGATGGACAGTCCGTGCTAGACGAGAATCAACTACAAATGACAGTGGTCCACACACACTTGTAATCCCAGCACTAGGGTGGCTGAGGCAAGAGTATCCTATGAGTTCAAGGAGGGCCTGGACTACACAGTAAATACAATGCCAGCCTGAGCTACATAGAAAGATCTTGTCTCAAAAAACCAAAACTGAAACTGAAATCAAACAGCAGAAAGGCCCCGTATATTGCTCAGCAGCACAGTGTCTACCTGGCAAGCACAAGGTCATGAGTTCAATTCCCAGTACAAAACAAACAAACAAACAAAAAACCCAAACACCAACAATAGCAGAAAGGAAAATGAAGCGTGTTTGCTAAACTCAGAGCAAAATGCTCTAAAACATTAACTTCCTTAACTCAACTGTTGTAGTAGTTACCTTTTAAAACATAAATTACTCTTTAGTCATTTGTAGTGCCCTACACGTTTTAAGACAGACTTACCACACTTTCTTCCAAATTTTAAAGGGTGACTTTCAAAAACTGTATTTGGGTATGTTGTTAGGTCAGGATTTTCAGAGTTAATGGAAAAGAGTCTTGGGGAAAATGTATTTTGACAAATTATTACACATACAGGTAAAAACTGATCACACTGCCTGGATCTGTGAACAACACCAAAAATAAACTGAATTTTCAGGGAAAAAAAAGAATAATGAGACATACAATAATCAACATTGCCACTGCCATTAGCCAATAAGTGGAACAGAGATGTCTTGTAGAAAAAGATAAAGAGTTTTCTAGTAAATATACTATATCTGAAAAATCTATGTGGATGTTTAGATCAGCATCTAAAAAGCATTCTTTTCTAGAAACATTCTATCTTAAAAACTCTTTCCAGAGCTAGAAACCAATTTAGGGATCATCCAATTTTTGTAATTTCGTACATGGAAATTTCTGTTTGCTAACTGCTCTCAGCATCTATCAGGATCATTGAAAGAGCAACATTACAGTTAAACAGGACTTAGGGCTAAGCTCCATCAAAAGGAAATCATCTCTCTGTACGGCTAAGGGGTACACAAGGGGTGGTACCTACAAAGCACAGAGCTGGATTTCTCAGAGAGTTTGTTTGTTTCTTTTTTTTTTTTTTTTTTTGGTACTGGAAATCAAACTCAGGACTTTGCTCTTGCCAGGCAGGTGCTGTGCCACTGAGCTTTATCTCCAGCCTAGGTATATTTATTATAAGGAATTAACACACCATTACTGGACTGACAAGTTCCAAGACCTACAGTTGGTAAGCTAGAGACACAAGCAACACAATGGTGGAGTTTCGGACTGACTACAGCAGGTTAAAGTGCAGGAAGAGCTGATGTTTGGGCTTTGAGTCCAACAGCAGGGAAAAAAACGAATTTCCCAGTTAGGAGGTGGTCTGATAAGAGGAATTTTGACTGGCTAGGGGTGGAAATGGGCTGCTGCTCTCAATGTACTGGATGAAGCCCACTCATATTAGATGTTAATCTGCTTTACTCAGCCTACCAATTCAAATGTTAATCTCACAGATACTCTCAGAATAGCAACTGACAAAATATCTAGGCAAGTCATGGCCTACTTAAGTTGACACATAAAATTGACCAAAACAGCATATCAATCATAAAGAGCTAAGGAGTCACTTTAAAGTATCTTAGAGACTCAAAAATAAAGCACTGACCAAAGGAGAACAACCTGTTTTGAAAGATAACCAAGACAAAATTTGGCAGGAATACCTATATTGAAAGTCTAAGGGCTGGGGATCTAGCTCAGCGGTCTACGACAAAGAAAAGGGGAGTCAAAAGTTATAGGAGGAAAACTAGGAAGTAGTTTTACCTAGGATATCAGACGTTTTATAAAAAAAAAAGTCAGTTTTTGAAAATTAAGCAGAAAGGTTTTCATTTAACAATGAAAGTGCCTATTGCACTGGCAATTCGTACAACTGTTACCAAAAACAACTTTCTAAAACATGATGGGAATTAAGGGAAAGCAAGAAACCAGAATTTCTCTTTCAAGAGCAATAACTTCACAGGAAAAGAGCAAATGTGAATAAGAAAAAGGGCAAAAAGAGTTAGGTTTTAGAAAATGGAAGGAATATCTCTTTCTTCTACAGCAGAAAGAAGAGGGAAATCTGAGGTAGGCAAGGTAGAGCTTACCACAGTGGATGGGCTTGGCCTCAGTTTACCAATTAACTAACTAAGTAGGTCATCTTTAGGGAAGAGATAGCAGGGGTTTGGAGGTTTAAGGAAAATGGTGAAGGTTTAAAATAATTCACAGAAACTTATTGGTATACATTTCGATTTTTTAAAAAAGCAGTTGCAAGAATACCACATGGGAAAGCTTCATGCATACATAAGTTTTAAGTTTCATGCCATATTACTCAGAAATGAGATGGAATAAAGTACCAAGTTTTTCAATAAGTTACACTTTAAGCATAAAGAATATCAGTTATTATTCAGAAAAATTGTTTATATCCTCATTTATATTTTTTAAAACTTTACAAAGATACCTAATTTACTTATTCAAATATACTCAGCCAGAAAATAAAAATCATATTTTAACTTTTCCTCTTCTTTAAAATTAATAATAGTCTGCTAGTGGGAATATGTTTATACTATTAATACAACATTTAGAAAGAGTCAACATTCATACAATTTTGGAAAACCACTTTTATGAAAATAAACTGACCCTATTACTAAAATCTTTGAAGTCTGTTCAAAGTAGCTAAATTCATTGCTATTAGCTAAAAGTCTGACTCAAACTAAATTGCCAAAAGACAGTGTTAAGTACTGTCCCTTTTCCTGGTTTTGATCACAAAATATTTGAACTAAACTATTTAGATTATTATTAACGAAACAAAAGACACTAGAAGGAAACAGGAAGTGAGCTTGCTGCATAAGGAGAAAAATACCCTTTGCAGTTGAGATTTTACCACAAAGCAACTTTCGGACAGGAAATCAACACTTAAGGATGTGAAATAATTGTAAAGAACAGGAAATACAATAAGATTTTGCAACAAAGAGTATGAACTTCAGGGAACTGCTTCCAAGTAGGATGAATGGCTTGTGCAAATTAAAATTCCTGTACCACAGACTTCCAAAGTCACATTATTAATGCTCTGTATACCTCTCCCTGTCAGGTTTTATATTTCGGACATAGGTTTTCAACCAATTCAGGGAATAGAATACCTAGAAATTCCTAGTGTTTTCATAAAACAGGATAAAATGTTCACTAACATTTTCTGTATGTTAGAGATACTAAGTATATTTATGCAATATTAGGTAACAATTTATGCTAGATTTTAATCATGACAAGTTGGTGGCAGGGGTTAAAATTAAAATATATTTTATAGAAAATCTTAAAATCAAGCAAATCCTATTTGCTTGTATTTTTTCTGTGAATTGAAAGATTCAGTTTAGTAACTTAATTTTAAAATCTAGTGTCCCAAAAAGTAGAACTAGAACCAATGGGGAAGAAAATTCAAGAAGGTACCTACACAGAAATTTAGATGAAGCTATGTCATAATTGTTGCTCTCAGATTGTAAACAGTGATTAGAGGCATTCAATCAGAAGTTTTCTTATTACTACTTTAATCTTTCCTCCATACCTTACATTCTAGGAACAAGTTTCTGCTAAAACTGATCTTACCCAGCCATCTCATTAATTCCCAGCATCTGAGCAACTAGCAGTTCTGTGACCTGACTAGCGAATCTTGCTAGGGGAACTTTTAAGAACCTACCTATCTTCATTATTCCCCCTTAGACACCTTATAAAGACACTCCAAATAAGAAAAATAGCAAGATGGAACTGTGATAAATATTAAAAATAAGGAGGAAAAGATGTATGCTACAGGGAGACTTACATGGGTGTCACATCAGTGCCGCACCAAAGGATGAAGAACACAAAAACTGGAAATGACCAATCTAAACTAAACAGGGCAGCAAGAAAAAGAAAATAGATTTAAAAAAAAAAAAGGCATTAGCAATCTAAGCTACTGGCTTAGAGCTGAAAAGAAACTATTCCCAGGTTACCCTATTTTTACACTGATTTGTCTTGCCACATTCCCAGCCTCATAGGCTCCTAAAGAGTGAGGAAACTTTCAAGCTATCTACTTAAGGGGTTCCAAATGCCAGTTCAAGAGAATAGCAGATTGGCTGTATCAGGATCACTTTGGGTAAGTTTTGGGAGAAAAAAAAAAAATCTTTCCTTTCAAATTTCTTTTTTTTTTATTTTTCATTTTTTTTGAAACAAGGTCTTGCCATGTAGTGCAGGCTGGCCTTGAAGTTGCTCATGTAGCCCAAGCTGGCCTTGAACTCATGATGATCCTCCTGCCTCCCTTCAAATTTCACATTCTTTCCCCACCCCCACCACAAGTCGGGACTGACTAGATCTAAACTTGAAGACACTGTGACATATAACTAAATTTAGGAAGCTGATCTCCATCCCCCTTCTCAGTAGTGAGGACTGAACTAGGCCACATTGAGTTACATACCCAGCCCTTTTTATTTTGAGACAGGATCTCCTTTAACTGCCTAGGTTGGCTTCTAGTTTGTAACCCTCTTGCCTCAGCTGCCTGAGTACCTGAGATTACTGACATGTAGCACCAGGCCCAATAGGAAGGTTTTTTTCCTTGAGACAGAGTCTCACTGTATAGTTCAGGCTGGCCTTGAGATCTCTACAAGCCCCCTGCCTCACCTTCTTGAGCGCTGGGATTCATATTTGTACATCTCCTATAACAAGGAACTTACTACTTCCAAAATAGCATAAGTACCGTTTCTTAAAGATAGTTCCGTAGCTTCTCCTTGACTTCTAATTTATTACAGAAACTCTCAAACACACAGAAAAGTAGAGTAACACAACAAAGACCAAGATATCCATAACTAGCTTCAACAATTATCAACATATGGCCAATCTTGTTCCACACATAAGCCCCCGAAATCCAAACATCTCATTAGATTTAAGTCTACAAGTAATTTTATTACATTTGTAAATTCTTCAGTATACACTCTCTAAAATCTAAACGCTCATTTAATTAACTGCAATGCCAGTACACCAAAACACTAACAATAATTCCTTAACTTTATTATCTCATTACCTCAACTATAAAATAGGTGCGGGCTATGGGATTCTTGTGAAGTGTAATGCCTGAAACAGGAATTTTCTACAATCTAAGTTACTATTTAAAAAAATAAAAATAAAAAGTTCACTACTAATATATACAGCACAAATAAAAAGTATATAAGCTCTTAGGTTCTGAATCCCAGTTTTGGATGTCTGAATAATAAATAACCTGTCTATCCAGAAACCTCAATTTATTTAAAATAATAATTGCATTCTAACAAGGGGGAGAAAGGGATAAGGCTGGTCAATGAGTATCAAGTTATAACTAGACAAGTATAAGTTCTGTTCTATTGTGCAAATAAATAAGTATAGATAACAGTAACATACTATATATTTCAAAAAGCCAGAAGAAGAGATCTTGAATGTTTACCATAAACAAGGTATGGTAGCACGTATCTTGGAAGGACGAGGCAGGAGGATAACAAATTTGAGTCTAGCCTAGGTAAGTTAGTGACTTAACAAGAACTTGTCTCAAAAAATTAAAAGATGGGTGTGGTGGCAGGCGCCTGTAATCACAGCACTCGGGTGACTGAGGCAGGAGGATCACTGCAAGTTTGAGGCCAGCCTGTGCTACAAAGCAAGTTCAAGGCCAGCCTAAACTAAATAGTGAAACTCTATCTCAAAAAGACACACACACACACACACACACACACACTCATACACAATTAAAAGAGCTGGGGATCTAGCTCAATGTAAAGGCCCTATTTCAACCCCCAGTACTGCAAAGGAAAAAAAAAAAAAGAAATAAAAAACATTTGAGATAGGTATGCTTAATCTGATTAAACATTATGCAATGTATACATGTATCAAAACATCACATTATACTCCACAAATATGTACAATTCTTGTTTCATGTATTAGATAAAAATTAACTGTATCAGGGCCAGGGATATAGCTCAGCGGTACAGTGCCTGCCTGGTAAGTGTGAGGCCCTGAGTTTGATTCCTGGTACCCCCAAACACAAATTAACTTTATCAAAAAAAGTACCCCTAGAATGCTAATTTCAATTCACCTGAGATAATCTGCTTCCCTTAGTGGGAAATGACTCTTCAGTGATTAGAACTTAAGACAGACAATGAAATAAACCAAAACCATTTATAGACACCTATATTACCTTTAAGATACTCTATGTATTGTGGCTATACTGCATATACTGAGAACTATGAATGCATACATACAAAGGTGAGATACAGGAGAGGAACTGTTTGAAAATGACTGGATATTCAAACTGGTTTGGTTAGACAACTAAGGGCTCTTCTACCAATGGGAAGGTTGAGCCTCTGCTTAGCTCCCTAAGGATCAGAGGCATGTTTAATAGCAAGAGTACAACTTTCCATGTCCTTTGGTTCTAGGTAACTGAGCATGTCAAACAACCATAAACTGTTTCAACTCACTCTTTCACACACTCATTCATTCATGGTTAAAAACAACAAAAGATGAGACTTTCTATAATGAAGTTAGAAATAAAAATTTCTCACATTGAAAAAATAAAAAAGAAAAGGATAATATATAATGAGATATGTTATGGAGCTGGGGATATAGCTCAGCGGCACAGGCACCTGCCTGGCAAGTGCAAGGTCTTGAGTTCAATTTCCAGAACACCCCCACCCCTGTGCAAAAAAAAAAAAAAAAAAGGCAAAATGAGATATGGAAAGGCAAGAATATCTTAAATGCCTCCAGTACAGTCAGTTCTTTGATTAGAAGGTTTTTAGTAATGTTAGAAAAAATATTAAAGCAACTTGCCATACAAACAAAGCACTCTTAGAAGAAAAACAAGATTTAAAATAAAAATATTTTTCCTAACAAATTATGCACACAAATATGAATTTTATGTTTTACTAAGTTTTAGAGGTTAGTAAGAAAATACTATACCTGATGTATTTGGCCCTGAACTTTCATCAGTTGAGTTCGAATATTTAAAGACTGGCTTCTTGTTACTGTTGCCCCAGAAAGAGATTTTCCAGTCACCTTTCTTTCGAGGTGACAACTTGCTGGTGATCTCACTCCTAGAAGAACAGCATCCCAAGGATCCTCTGCTAGCAAACTTGGAACATTTTTGTCTTCTTCGTGGTCTAATACTTCCACATTGTCCACCTTTGGCTTACTTAGAGGATCCAAGTCTAGCCAGTCAAATTTACTAATACCCTCAGACTTTGGAGATCCCTCTAGATTGTTGACTGTAGCTTTCGAATTTGTTATCTCCAAATCGGTCCTTGCTTTCCCATTTTTTAAAAATTCTGATGTACTAGCTATTTTGTCAAATAGTTTTGCCATATCAGGATTGACTACTGGATGATAGATTGGTAAACTTCCTTGAGGATGAAAGGGTGTGACAGGTGTCAAAGGATATGAAAAATACGGAGACTGACCTGGAAGTCTTAAATATATAGGTTCGGTAGATGGAAAAGTAGGCATTCTTGGATTGAAGCCATTCTGGAATGCAGCCTGTTTACTGTAAATTGAAGGATAAATAGAAGTGGAAGTGGAAGGTCCAGATAATCCAGGTGGCCACTGTCCTCTCTGAATAGTAGGTCTAAGATAGAGCTGTGCTGAAAATGAAGGGCTCAGAACAGGAGTAACAGGCAAAACAGGTGTTTTTCTAGTCTCAAAACCATCATCCAATAATAATTTCTCAAGTTCAGCTTGGGTGAGCTTTTCTACATCAATATCAACTGCTTTCTTGTGGGACTCTGATTCAGGAAACACCATAAGATCATAATCCTCTTTGTTTAAAGCTTGTGCTTTTTGTCTGGTGCCGCTTGACAACTCAAAGCCTCTCTGATTGTCAGTCACTTGCCTATCCTTTTGCAGTTTTGCTAAAGCCTCTGCTTCCATCTGTAATGCTTCTTCTTTGTCCACTTCTTTTGTTCTTGTTGGTTCCAAATGGGTAGATGAACACTGTTTAAATCCATTGTTGCTGGATATCTGAGCCATGTCCATTAAAAAGACCAAATCTTCCTCTAATCTATTTTCTCTTGTAGCTTCCAAAATAGCAAGGCCTATACATAACAACAAACAAAACATTAGATTAGATTTTGTAAGCACAAATATATTTATTCTTAGAAACCTACCCCACATGATTCTGGATTTGGAGCCACTTAGGCAAACAAAATGAACAGTTGGGTGAAATCTGGAACATTTAACATTCTATATACTGTTAGATTAAGGAAGACGTTTAGATACACATGACTTTATCTCAAGTCCTGACCTAATAGAAAAGCTGACTCTGTAAATAGAGCTGGCACTACAGCTATCGCAACAGCTGCCATTAGCCAGTGGCTCTTGTAGCAGAACTCTTGGCACGAAATAACCTAACTGCTAGTTACATATTTTCAAGAGTTCAGATAGGGCTTACTTGTATGTAAATCCAAAGTCAAAACAGTTGTGATCTTTCATTATTTGTTAAATTGCTCAAAAGCTAATTAGTAATACAAGAACCAACTACCTACTCAATAAAATAAGGAGCTATATTTCATCAAAATGTTAAACTGAGCACGATGGCACATGCCTAGAATCCTAGGTGCTCAGAAGGAAAGATCACAAATGTGGGGCCAGTCAGAGCAATTTATCAAGATTCTGTCTCAAAATTTAAAATAAAACAAAAAGTGCTAGGGATACAGCTCAGCGCAAGAGCACTTGCCTAGCATGCATGAGGCCCTGGATTCAATCCCCACTACATGGCAGGCGTGGTGGTGCATGCCTATAAATCCAGCACTTGGGAGGCTCAGACAGGAAGATCGTTAAGTTTGGGGCCAACCTGGGCTACATAGGAAGGTTAAGGCCAGCCTGTACTAAACAGAGTCTCTGTCTTTAAAAAAAAAAAAGAAAAGTCAGGTGTAGTGGCACATGCCTGTCATTCCAGCACTTAGGAGGCTGAAGCAGAAGGATTGCTACAAGTTTGAGGCCAGCCTGGGCTACACAGTGAGTTCAACACCAGAATGAATTACAGAGAGAGATCCTGTCTCAAATCAATCAATCAATCAATCAATCAATCAAACAAACCAAACCATATAGAAAACAAGCAAAACATATATCATGAAAAACAGAGTAAGGATTTATAAGATTCTAGAAATAATAAAAATGTATAATGTAACAGCTTAGAATAGTAAGACAAAAGTATTAAGGCTATAAGAAGCTGTAATATTACATTCAAAGGTTAAATTATGACTAAACTCATCACAGAGTTTCAATCATACTTCTGATTATCTGCAAGTTAAATCAATTGTTACAACACCAAAACTTCCCCTTTTAAAAATCGTTATCCATGAAAAGACCAGAAATTAATTTTTAAACCTTCTCTAGTCAAGCATGGTGGCACACACCTATAACTCCAACACTCTGACAGACTAAAACAGGAAGACTGCAAATGTCTAGCAAGCTTGCACCATGAACTCAGTGACCTCAGTCTGAAGGCCCTGAGGTAAATTCCCAGTACTACCAAAAAAGAAAGGGTAGGTTGCTTCTTATAAATCCATTAATAAAAATCTAAATTTCTTTATTTAAGACAAACAATTTAGGCCAAGATTACCCTGAAAGTAATATATCCAATTAAAAAGTTACCAACTGTGCAACAAAAGGCATATTTCTTGCTTCTAATCAGTATGATATGGGGTTAAATGTGAATTCTGGAGTTATATCGCCTTGGTTTAAGAAGCTATATGAGCTAAGTGCAGTGACTGAGATAAAGATCACAAATTCAAACTCAGTCTGGGCAATTTAGCAACTTAGTGAGACCCTGTTTCAAAAATAAAAAGTGGCTGGGTGTGGTGGTGCATGTTTGTAATCCCAACACTGAGGCAAGAAGAGCGCCGTGAGTTCAACATCAGCCTGGGCTACATAAGCGAGTTCAAAGCCAGTCTGACTACATAGTGAGATCCTGTCTCAATAAATAGAGATAAATAGAAAGATGACAGACAGACAAACGAACAGACAGACAGACAGAGGCTAGGAATGTGGCTCAGTGTGAAGCTTCTAGGTTCTGGATTCAATTCCCAGTAATGCGGGATGGGGGAGCCAGTTGTATGACCTTGATGAACTTCTACTTTCTTTAGTTGCCTAATTTAAAAAGCAAAACCACATGGGTTAAATGAATTAATGAACCTATAAGAGTTTATCACTGACCTTGAGCATAAGCACTAAATAACTGCAATACACTATTAATCTAATACGGTCTGAGATACATCTCATGTGAATACCTAGAAAGCAGGAAAGCCCCTATTTATATTCCATGGGTTTTGCTTTTGGTTTTGGTAAATATAATACTTGTCTATATATGCCCAGTGAAAGGATGTAGAGAAAAACCCAAAGTAAATTCAAATTAATAAGAATGAAAATCTAGGTGATAAGTGATAATATTATGATAAGGACATAAAGAAGGAGGTACTCAAGGAATATCCTTGAATTAGTTTGCAATTCTTTCATACAACTATAGTTTAATTTCTAAGGCAGTTTACTGAAAAGCAATTCCAAATTTTTCCCTACTGTAGTAGGACTGCAAAACATAGGAATGATGCTTACTTAAAATTTGAATCCTTTGTTGTATATAAACTTTACGTCAAGAGAAAAAAAACTGCAAATATTCCCTTGCTAAATATGCAGAAAGTACTTAGAGGAAAGCACTGATGTCTACAATTTACTTTGAAGTGCATAAAAATGATGGATTGATGGATTCAAGGATGATAGCTGAATAAATGTGATAAGGAAAGTATAGGAAATCAATAGAATCTAGTGGGGAGGTATATGGATGTATTCTATTATAAAAAAATTTTTTTTTTGTCTTTTTGAGACAGGGTCTCATTATGCAGTTCAGGCTGGTCTTGGGCTCACTTTGTAGCCCAGGCTGGTCTCGAACTTGCAGTGATCCTCCTGCCTCAGCCTCCCAAGTGCTGGGATTACAGGAGCACGCCACCACATCCAGTCAATTATAAAATTATTTTAACTAAGGGCTGGGGATATGGCTCAGTGACACAGTGCCTGCCTGGCAAGCATGAGGTCATGAGTTTGATCCCTGGTACAAATAAATAAATAAATAAATAAATAAATAAATAAATAAAATTATTTTAACTGGACTATAATGAATGAAAATTATCTACAATAAAATGCTGAGCAGTGGGCACAAATTCTTCCTACTTGAATATATACTGTTACTTCCAGTATGATTTTGTTGCCCCCTCCAATAAAGAAGGGTCTAATCTCTATTCTCACCATCTGAGCAGAACTTTGAACTTGCTTTGACTAACAGATTGTGGAAAAAGCAACAAGTTCCAAGACTAAGTCATAAGAGACCTTACTACCTCAGCTCGTCCTTTCTTAAAAAGCAGCCATTAACATATGAATGAATGCTCACTAAATATGAGAAAACTGAGAGAAATGCAGCCAACAGCCAGAAGCAGCCACCAGACATGTCATAATAGCTACAGACCTAGACTATCCAACCACACTCCAGATGACTTCACCCTCAAAACTGACCTAAAGCAAGACCAGTAGAAGAAACCACCCAGCTGAACTCAGGCCAAACTATTCACACACATGATCTCTTTGGAATGATTTGTTACAAAGCAATAGATAACTGAAAACCTTTATTTTATTTTATTTTATTTTATTTTATTTTATTTTATTTTATTTTATTTTATTACCGGGGATCGAACTCACAACCTCATGCTTGCCAGGCAGGCGCTGTGCCACTGAGTTATATCCCTGGTTCTTATTCATTTTTAAAATTAAAATTTTTTTCTTCTGTTGAGTTAGGAATGGAAAATAGGAGTTACATTCCCAATCCTAGAACTCATTTTAGAAAACAAAAGGCAAACTCCTTAACTATTAAACAACAAATTCTTTTGTTTTAACCTTTGCCACCACCACCACTTTCACTTGTCCTCAGAGAATGAATGGTTTTCCTTTCTAAGCTTACCTCCTCCACATATACCCTTAACCCACTGGACTCCCCTCTGCTTCTTTATTCGTGACTGCCTTCCTTGCCCTGTTAATTTCTTATTTACTCCAGTTCTTTGCCATAAAAATGCTACAGTTTTCTCCACATGAAATCTTTCACATTCTCCTTTAGATTTTAGTGGTTTCCATTTTAATTTTCTTCCTTTACTACTAAACTTCTCAAATGAGTGACTCCTTTCTTTATACATTCTCTGCCTTGGAAAAGCTCTACTTCTCCTTCAGGGCCCAATTAAAATATTACCATCTCTCTGAAGTATTTCCTAAGCAGTTATCAGAATTCATCTTCTCTTCCTCAATCAAAAACAGTGCGGCACCAGAGATTGAACTCGCAACCTCGCACTTGCCAGACAGGTGCTTATGTCACTGAGCTAAATCCCCAACCCTTTTTTTTTTGAGACAGGGTCTCACTATGCTGTTCAGGCTGGCCTTGAGCTCACTTTGTAGCTCAAGCTGGTCTCGAACTCACAATGATCCTCCTGCCTCAGCCTCCCGAGTGCTGGGATAACAGGCGTGCGCCACCGGGCCTGGCCAAAAACATTTTTTTAAAATCACAGTTTATTTTATTTTACATTTGCAGCATGGGAGATTGTTGTGCATGCTAAGTATGCATGCTACTACCATTGAGCCACATTCCTAATACCTATTTTTGAAAACTTTTTGCTAGCTTTGCCTGTCAAATTACCTGCTTCTGGCAACAGAATCTATAGCTTCCTTTCTGTCAATTACTCAGTTGCCTTTTATATCCCATGTAGTTAAAGTAAGACTGCATCATTCCTACTCCTCACACTTCCATATCCACAACTGCTCCAAAAGATTCAAGTCTGGCTCATCAGAGTTAACCCAGGAGACGTTTTTTTGTTTGTTTTTAGTACAGAGGCCTTTGCACTGAGTTATATCCCCAGCCCTTTTTTATTTATTTATATTATCTTTTTTTTTTTTTTTTTGCGGCACCAGGGATTGAACTCACGACCTCATGCTTGCCAGGCAGGTGCTTAGGCTACTGAGCTAGATCCCTGGTCCTTATTTATTTATTTTTATTTTGAGGTGGGGTCTCAATGAGTCACTAAATTGCCCAGGTTGAGTTTAAACTTGTGACCCTCCTGCCTCAGTCTCCTAGAGCTCTGGGATTATAGGCATACTGCCATACTTCTTCTCAGTTGAAAAGAAGCTTTTTGTTTATGTTGCTAACTGAAGGGGTGTAAATTTCCATTGCTGTGGCCACCTTTGCTCCTACTTGAGGAGATGCTTCCTAAGCATGAAATAAGCCATAAAAAAGCAAACCTAAGTAAAATGCAGATAGATTCTGGTAGTAATACATTATGCATCTGGATCCAACCATACCCCTCCTAAACCAATTCTTTCATTGAAATAAACCAATAAATGTTTTGGCTTAAGTTTAAATTGAGTTTCTGTCATAATAACCCCAAAAGTCCTGATTAACACAGAATCTATAAACTTTTATGGCTATCCAACAAACCAAAATGAGCTTATGTGCAAAGGCCCTTGTTCATTTTTAGTTCCCCATAACATTTTAAAGTATTTTGCTTAGTAAAAATGGAACTTAAATTACTGAATACGAATTTTAACAAGAGAGAATAAAACTGCTGGACAGTCTTGAAGAAGGCATTTCAGGTGGCATAATTTGGATATATACTGGGCACAATGAATACAGTGAAATCATCTATTATTGAACACCATAATATACTGCCTATTTTTGTTCTCTTTTATTTTTCTCCTTTTCTTTTTTTGGTAGCACTGGGTAGAACCCAGGACCTTAAGCATGCCAGTGCAAGAGGCCAAGTGCTCTACTAGAGTCACACCCACTGCCCAAGGCTGCCTATTTTTCACAAAATCAGATGGATTAGCACAAAGTAGAATATTATAAAGAGATGAAGATACTTAATGGTAATTCATCCTCTACAACATCATGCCAGTTTGTTTTTTAAGTCTTCCTTGGGACTAACTGATGTAAAAGGAATATGGATTTTTAAAATTGGTTTGTGAAAAGCGGTTTATTCACTTGAGAACACAATTGTTCTAAGCATTTCAAAGAATGTTAACTCATTAAATGACAACAAAAGTATAAAATTAATAGTTTGAAATATATTTTTACTGTGAACATGGGTTTTTTCCCATATCACCAATTTGCTTGCTCTATTTCTAGTACCAACACCTAAAAGTAATATATACTAATGTAAATTCAACTCTAGTAGTCAGCAATCCTGAACTGTTGGCAGCTAAATTACTATATTTTAATTTTCCAAGGGGTTATCATGCATATATATTCAAATGGCAATAAAAGTACTTTAAAAAATTGTCCAGGGCTGGATATTTAGCTCAGTGGTGTAAGCGCCTGCCTAGCAAGCAGAAGGTTGTGAGTTTGAACCCCCGTACCAAAAAAAAAAAGATAATCCAAAAGTACAATAACTCTGTAATTCAGTTATGGGGGAGGCTGCTGCATTGATGTGCTCCACTAAAATTTTAAAACAAAGCTTCATTTGATGACCAACATTTAGCACAAAATAATTTTCTATATGCTAATTCAAAATGAAAACTTCAGTGCTAATATTTCTCTAATTCAAGCTGGGAAAAACAGTAACTAGTTTCTGAATGTGAATTGTGTGTCACCTGCCAAAACTTTCCCAGCATAAAGTAACCCGAAGAAGACCACAAGACTGTAGCTTCTTTAAAATTCTTCAAAAGAGGGCACTTAAACTACTCAATTAAACTTTTGGATGCTATCTGCAAATCCCAAAACAGAAGAATTAATTTAAAAGTTCTGGGCTTCTTCAGTGGAGACATTCATTTACAATTTAAATCTCAAGGGGGAAAAACAAAACGAAAAAAGGTCAATTCACCCATGTAAATGCCTTCAGATCTTAAAATTTTGAGATACCTAAGAAAATGGAGAAACAATTACTGGAACCTAGCAACAGATATTTCACCTCTAAAATGATAATGATCTTCAAAGAAAAATAAATTATGTTAACTCTATGGATCTGAATGCCTATATACCATTGTTAAAAATAAAATTCAGATTTTATCAAATAGGGAAAATACTTTATAAAATCATAGTATATTATCTATACATCTCTATGTGAAGGTGTTGGGGCACGAATATAATGTAAGAACACATTTATAAAAAAGAGAGCAAACTTTTATAGGTATTTCATGATCAATCAGAAGTCTCTCACCAAGTTTCTGTTCTGCTGCTTCTGCTGAATTCAACTGACCTTGACCTGAATTCAGTCTAACGCCCAGCTGCATACCTCTGATGAGCACTGGGTCAGAGTAATTGTCTGTACTTTAAGACACCCTGGGCTAGTCAAGGTCACCCTGGTAAGGGCCCCCCTTCCCCGAATGATTCTATATAATGGCAATGCCTTTAACTATGCTAACTCTGTAAGGGCATCCTCCCCAGAATGTTTCTATATTATGGTATATACTCACTCTGTAAGGGCCCCCTCCCCTTGTTCCCAGAGTGTTTCTATATTATAATAAACAATTCCTTTTTTTCAACAAATCTGTTCAAGACTAACCTGCCTGTCAGTGTATGACTCAATGTATACAACCAATTATGTAACATTTTGTCTCTTGCATGTACCTTCCACTTCTAAATTCTATATAAACTAAGCTCTCTGTAAATTCAGAACTGTTTCCTTTTGTGGAATTATCCAGCAATAGTCCACTGGCGTAAAGATTAAAAGCATTCTTATCTCCTCAGTGCAAAGGGTCTTCCTTTTGGTTTGGTTTTGTTTGGCTTGGCTTGGGAATTTTCCAGCAACAAAGGTACGTAAGATACCATAAGCTACATAATGCTTTAAACAATGTATTAACTAATTTAATCCTCACAACTTTTTTACAAAGTGTATTATTATCCCTCATTTAAAAATGGGGAAATAAACATAAGCATGTACACTAGGTAATCTGCCTAAACTCAAAGCAGGTGGCAAGTGGACTCAGCATTCAAATCCAGGCAGGGCTAATTAACATATTATACTTTTAAGTTACCTGAAATCAGCATTGTATATATGGTTGATAAGGTATACAATATCAACAATGGTATACAATATAAATATCAACTTTTCCTGGCAAGTGTGAGATTGAGTTAGATTCCTGGTACCAAAAATAAATACCAACTTTTCCCCTCAATTTTTAGGATTTTTTTTTCTACATTAATAAATGTCACTTATCCTTTTAATTTCATCATGAAGTAGCTTGTATTATTTGGGTACATGTGACACTTTATCAGTTAATTTATCATCAACAAATGAGTAGCAAATCTGTAATTTTACGAAGGGCAAGAACTCCTTACTCATCCTCTACATCAGATTGCTAATGCAGTTATGAATCAGTGCATCAAGGTCTAGAGAATACAAGGCAATGTTCCCTTTATCAAAGAGAACCTCAAATTCTCAAACCTAGAAAATAGGCAAAACAGGCTAAAAGAAATCATTTGTGTATAATTCAACCTTTAGCTGAGAGTGGACGTGTACACCTATCATCCCAGCACTCCAGAGGCTGAGACAGCAGGATAGCTGCAATTTTGAGGCCAGTCTGTACTACACGGTCAGTTCAAGGCCAGCCTGAACTACATAGTGAGATCTTGTCTCAAAAAATAAAAAATGAAAAACAAAGTGCTCATTGACAGAAGAGCCTCTCCCGACTTAAAACTACAAGGAAGATTGCAATTTAAAACTAAAGACAGGGTGAAAAAAGCCAGAAACTCCCGAGAATCAGCCATGCTGGGACCGGGAGGAGCTGATCAAGGATCCAACTAGCCGTCCTTCCTGGTAAGCCGGCGCAGATCGTGCAGGGCCCAGGAAGACAAGGAAAAACCAGAAACTCCTGAGAATCAACCATGCTGGGACTGGGAGGAGCCGATCAAGGATCCAACTAGCCAGCCTTTCTGATAAGCTGCGCAGACTTTGAGGGACCCAGGAAAAGAAAAAGTCAGTGTCTCCTGGAAGCCTACCAGCATGCAGACTGAAAATCACCAAACCCTCTCACCCCATTAGCCACCAGCTGGTTTGGAGGTCAACCTGAGCTAATAGCAATTGAGGTACAAAAAGCACCTGAAGGATTGTATTGTTAGGTTGAATTTACAGGCATGGGGTTGACAGTCTGAGCATGTATAGGAAGGATAACGGTATGCAATATGGTAAATATGGAGTTTTTTTTTTC
>RJWT010015455.1:0-20423 GCA_004365215.1 Cuniculus paca | reverse complement strand
ATATTGCTTCTGCCTATCCAAGAACAAGGGATGTCTTTCCCATTTCTGACATCTTCTTCAATTTCCTTTTTCTGAGTACTATAGTTTTTGTTGTACAGGCTTTTCATTTCCCTTGTTAGGTTAATTCCTAAGTATTTCATTTTTCTTGATACTATTGTGAAAGGTGTTTCTCTAATTTTCCCCTTGGTAAGTTTGTTATTGATATACAAAAATGTTACTGATTTTTGAGTGTTGCCCTTGCATCCTGCTACACTACTGAATTCGGCTATTAGTTCTAGGAGTCTCTTGGTGGAGTTTTGGGGGTCTTTTACATAGAGGATCATGTTATCTTCAAAAAGTGATTATTTAACTTTCTTTCATATCCAAAACTTTTTAATTTCTTTCTCTTGCCTAATTGTTCTAGCTAACGTTTCAAGAACTGTATTGAATAGAAGTGATGATAGTGGACATTCTTGTCTTGTTCCTGATTTTAGAGAGAAAGCTTTTAGCTTCTCTCCATTGGGTATGATGTTGGCCATTGGTTTGTCTTAAGTTAACTTTTATCAAATTGAGATAAAGATCTTCTATTTCTATGTTCTCCAGAGTATTTATCAAGAATGGATATTGGATCTTGTGAAAAGCTCTTCTGCATCTTTGGAAATGATCATGTGAGTTTTGCCACTGTTTCTGTTTATGTGGTATATTACGTTCACTGATTTGTATATGTTGAACTATCCCTGATCCCTAGAATAAATCCCATTTAGTCATGATGTAAGATCTTTTTGATGATTTGTTGTATTCTGTTTGCCAGCATTCTACTGAGGATTTTTGCATCTATGTTCATTAAAGAGATTGGTCTATACTTCTCCTTTTTGGTTGGGTCATTTTCTGGTTTTGGAGGGTAATGCTGCCTTCCAGGAATGACTTTGAGAGTGCTGCTTCTCTTTCAATTTCATTAAAGAGTCTGAGGAATATTGACATTAGACTTTCTTTACAGTTCTTGTAGAATTTGGCAGTGAACCTGTCAAGACCTGGCCTTCTCTTAGGTAGTAGTTTTTAAATTACTTTTTCAATTTCACTGACTGATTTTGGCTTATTCAGGATTTTTATATCATCATGGTTCAGCTTTGGTAGTTCTAATATTTCTAGGAATTTATGTTTCTTCTGAATTTTCCATTTTATTAGGGTAAAGGTTCTTAAACTAGCTAAATCTTTTGGATTTCTGCAGAAGTCATTGTGGTTTCACCATTTTCATTTCTAATTGCATGGATTTGGGTCTTCCCTTTTTTTTTTTTTGATATGACTGGCTAAAGGTTTGTCTACTTTGTTTAATCTTTCAAACGGACAACTCATCAAGTCACTTATTCTTTGCAGTTTTTTTTTTCTCTATTTCATTAATTTCTGCTTGGATCTTTATAATTTTCTTCCTCATACTTGCTTTGGGTTTGAATTGTCCTTGTTTGCCCATGACTTTGAGGTGCATCATTAGGTTATTTGAGCTGCCTCTGTTTTTTGATTTGAGAATTCACCACTGTAAACTTCCCTCATAGGATTGCTTTCACTGTATCCCATATGTTCCAGTATGTCATACTGCCATGATCATTTGACTGTAGAAACTCTCTAATTTCTTCTTTAATCTCATCTATGATCCACTGATTATTCAAGAGGGTATTATTTAATTTCCATGTGTTTACATTGTTTCCAGGGTGTCTTTTGTCACTGATTTCTAGTTTCACAGCACTATGGCCAATAGTATGCCTAGGATAATTCCAACTGTTTAGCATTTACTTAAGCACACTTTATGGGCTGGCATGTGGTCTATTTTGGAGAAAGTCCCATAAGCTGCTGATGAGAATGTGTATTCTGTTGATGTTGGATGAAACATTCTGGAGATATCACTTAAGTCCATTTGTTCAAAGGTTTGGTTCAACTCTGATATTTCTCTGTTGACTTTTTGTCTAATTTATTTGTCCATTTGTAACAGTAGGGTATTGAGGTCCCCCATTACAAATATATTGGTGTTTATCTGATTTTTCATGTCCATTAGTGTTTGTTTTTTGAAGTTGGGTGTTCTGATATTTGGAGCATATATTTTTATAATTGTTAACTCTTCCTGTGGAATTGTTCCCTTAATCAATATGTAGTGAACTTCTTTGCCTCTTCTAATCTGTCTTAGCTTAAAATCCACTTTGATTGACATTAGGATAACAACTCCTGCTTTTTACCAGGTTCCCATTGCATGGAATATTTTTTCCCATTCTTTGATTTTTAATCTGTGAGTTTTTTTTGAATTAAAGGTGTTTCTTGTATATTTCATATTGTTGGTTTTGTTTCTTGAACCAGTCTGCCAATCTGATCTAGGAGTTAAGACTATTCACACTGAAGGTTATTACTTCATTATTTTTATGTTGCTGATTTCATTTCCCCTCTTTTTGCTCAGCTGCTTATCCTGCCAGGAATATCCATTCTTTTTCATTTGCTGGCACTGTTGCTTCATTTTCTTTCAGGATGTCCTTAAGAGTTTTTTGAAACACTGGCTTGGCAGTCATAAATTCTTTCAGGAGCTCCTTGCTAGGGAAACACCTTATTTTTCCATTATTTTAAAGAAAAATTCTGCAGTATACAGAAGTCAAGGGTGGAAGCTACCTTTTGGATTTGGAACATTTACTCTAGGCCCTCTTGGCCTTTACAGTTTGTGAAGAGAAACCTGCTGCAACCCTAATGGGTTTCTCTTTTTATGTGATTTGCTACCTTTCTCTACCACCTTTTAAGATTTTGTTCCTGTGCTGGATTTCTGGTACCTCATGTATAACATGGCACAGAGACTTCCCTTTCAGTCAAGGCTATTTGGGACTCCACATACCTCACTTATCTGCATGTTTATTTCTTTCCTCATATTTGAGAAGTTTCTGTCATTATTTATGTGAGTAGGTTTTTAATGCTCTTTGTGTTGTTTTCCGATTTTTCTTAATCAAATTATTCTTATATTAATCTTCTTTGCATCATCTAGCAGGATGTCACTTGATCCATTTTTCATGTTCTCTCATTTTTAAGGTGCCTTTGAGTAATTGGTCTTTAAAAGCATCATTGTCTTCTAGTTCTGAATTCTGTCCTCACATTGGTTAGTTCTGTTGCTCATACTTTCCATATGATTTTTAATCTTTTGGATTTCTGATTGGAGCCTTTTAATGGACTCTAATTCTTTGGTAAACTGGTATTCATGTTTTGTATTATTTTGTTTAGCTAGTATAGCTTTTCATTAGTGTCCTCTGAAAGCTGCATTTTTTGATTATTACTTCTATTATCTGTTTAGTTTTATTTTTCTTAATCCCACTGAACACCTCTCTGAGGTGTTTTCTAACCTCCTCTGCTATTCTTTTGAGTAATCAGGATATGTAGCTTATGCTATTCTGCCCCTTGGTGTCCCTTGGATTTGCTTCAGGGAAGTTGGGGATTTAGGGAGGAATTCTGTTGTCTTTTCTTCTCATGTGTTCATTATTTATGTTTGTTTTGTGCTGAGGTGTGTGGCTGCTTAGAGTCTAAAGACTTCATTGCTAATATAGAGATCTCTTTAGTTGCTTCTTGGTGATATGATTTGGGTGTGGCTAACTATAATCTTTTGCCACAGTCCCAAGAGTTGTCTTCTTTGGTTAGTTTGGAAGGGCAGGATGCAGACTATGTAGCCCAGAAATCAAGTTCTCTGGGGATGTACTCTGGTATTGTGAATGTCACAAAGGCAGCCTGAGTGCTGGCTTAGAGACATGGTGACAGTCATGCAACCCTGTTGCTGTCAAGCAAATCAGCTACAGTGGTATCGTCCAAGACAAATTAGACATCAGCATATCATGAGACCCAATTATGTAACACCCCAAATCCTATTTCAGCAATATGATGCAAGCATTAAAGCAACCCAGATACTGACTTGTGGCTAACATTTACTAAATGCAACAGCTATACCTTCACTAGTGGTAGAAAAGAACTCAACAGTAATTTTACAGAGTTTACCATCAAAAGACTAACAAAGCTTTATGGTTACACTATTAAAGATATAGGGTTGGGAACAGGGTAACACCAAGAGGAAAACTTTGAAACCTTAAACTCTACAATATGAGATGGAAAAGAGGGAAGTGGTATAAAGGATCTTACTGGGGAACAGAAGGATGTTTGTAGAATTAGGTAAAGGAGAAAAAAACTGTCAAGAAATAGGCGATAGAGAAAAGGATGGGGAAAAAAGAAATTATACAGGCAGTAAAAATAAGAGAATTGAGCGGCAAAAAATTAAAGGGGAGATGAAGAAAAAAAATAGAGAAAAAAGTGAGTAAGAAAAACAGATAAAAAGCAAAGAACAAGGACAAAGGAGAATTTCCCAAGCCCCAAGATACTGCTAAAGAAAGGAAGAAAAGGAAAGAAGAGAAAGAGAAAACAAAGCACAATGAAACAAAAAATAAGAACACTTTCACTCACAAGAAACAAAAATCCAACTAACCAACCAACCAAAAACACAGAAAGAAAAAAGGAAAAAACCCAACCAACAAAATAAACAGAGAAAAAAAAAAAGAAAAAAGGAGAAAGAAAAGAAATTTCTCTGTGACTTTCAACATATGATTTTTTTCTGGGATCTGTAATCTGGGGGCAGCATCCAAGATTTGTCCCTGCTCTCGCTGGTAGATAAGGAAGCAGTCAGAGTAGAGATCCACACTGCGTGCGGACACTAATAAGCAGGCAGTAGGATCAGGGCGGGGGTGCCAGCAGTCAGGCTGAGCCTGGCCTTTGGCCACGAAGGCAGGGTCCTTTAGTTTAAACCCCTTGGGGGCCTCTGGCTGACCCAACTGTGGCTCTTTGAGTCACTGCGGGAGCCTAACACGAGGCACCCTGAGGTGGAGTCAACCTGTGGCTGCTCTCTCTGGAGTGGCTCCAACCCCTCTCCAGGGGATGACAGGAGTGAGGACTGGAGGCGCTCACCGGCTGTGGCAGCAGATGGCACCCATCAGTCTGTTCCATTGCCCTGTTTCTTCCCGAAGGACTCTGGAGTCTCTGCTTTCACTGGATCTCTGTAGGCTCAATCTCCTTTTCTTCACGAGCCATGAGCCAGGAGCTGGGGAGAACGTGCTCACTGCCCCATCTTTTTCCACATACCCTCTGTCTCTTCAGTTTCTCTTTAGGCTCAAATCTTCCTGCCAGGTCCTTCCTGAGCTCCCGGGATCCACTTCCCTTCTGTTCTTCTTCCCCAAGTTGTTTTTCTCGTCTCTGGATTCTGAATCTCGGAGAGGCCAATTTATTATTTCTGACTGCTCCATCGTTTTCCTGAAAATGCTATATTTTTCTTTAATTAAAATATTATTATGGGGCTCTCCTTTGAGCCAGATGCACTCAAATCTAAATTATCCACATACTCAATAATGAGTTGGTGAGTTTCTGTAGCTCACATATTCTGAAACGCATGGTTTCTCTCAACCACCAAAAGCTTGGTACTCTCTTCTTTCAAACTTAGCTGACAAGTAAATTATTTTAAATATGACGTTCAGCGTCAAAAGCAAGGTAGTGTAGGTTTTAAAAGTCCCACATTGATGACCTCTAACTTGCCTTTGCTACTTGTGAATCACTCCTGTCTGCAATGTTCATTTCAGTAGAAAATTGTGAGCAACTTTAATCTGATGTGAAAGACAAAGGGCCTTTCCACGTTGCTGCTCACCTGCCAATGTCACCTTGCGAGGGATCACGGTATTCACCAACGCGGTGACATTTCCATGGCACTGATGCCTTCTGTGATGACAGACTTCCTTTTAACAGTGCACCAGCATTCAGGTACAGAAGTTCTTTGTGCAACTTTTAAAACTACTTGAAGAAGCATTAAAAATTATTTGAAGATCTTTAACAAAATATTAAACATAGAACATCTTAAAATTGAGTAATAATCTGGAACTTCCTATGCAATAAGGTAGGAGCCAGAAATGGAAACACAGCTTTCAGTAAAGGCCACCAATTCATTTTCCTAATTCACCATACTGGGTAGAGATTGCCTGGAGCATGTTCCTATAAACAAAGCTCTTGGAATAAAGTCGTATTTAATTCCTTGCATCTTTCTTCATAATCTTGTTAGTGAAAAACAAATTTCCCATCCGCCACCCTGGGCCAGATCTTTCTCTGTTTTTCTTTTCTATCCCTTTAAAAGAATGTTCATTTTTCAGGAGGAGTCTGTCAATACCAAATCTTAATTCTCACTATTATTGGTAGCAGCTTATGTACCATTTAGCTATTTCTACTGATTACACATAGCTATTTGCTGTTCTTGTTGGCCAGAAAACTACAGATATTCTTTGCTACTCCTTATATGGTCTTCAAGTTACAGAACATAAAATTCATTATGTTTTCTTTCCTTTTTCCCTTCCTTTCTACTTTCCTTCTTTCTTTGCTTCCTCTTTCTTTCCCCCCTACCCTCTATCCCTTTTCTTCTTTTACTTCTTTCTCAAATCTCAACTTCTTATGTGTTATACTCAGGTTGGAGTATAGAATGTCAGGCTGGAATCCAAGTGAAGGACTCTTGAATGCTGAACTAAATATGCCTCTGAAAGTCGTAGGTGTGTCAGGAAGGTGCTTTATGCAATGTAGTAGGTTTTGGCAACTCCTAAATGGCAGAAACTCGTCTGAACAGGTTTTTATAATTATTATTTTCGTGTAGCTACCATGGTGAAGATACAGTACAAAATTCAATCAACATAAGTACAGTTTTCAAGTGACATGTTCTGTCCATGTCCTGTCCTTGGTGTGTCCTTGTCCCTACTACTGTAAATAAAATAGGGTACAGATCTGCTCATGGTAAACATCATTGTTTGATCACTGAGCAAGCTACTTATCTGCAGCACTTATGACAATTAAAATATGCAAACACACACAAGTAGGTGAACCCAGAGCTATCACTCGGAGCTAGAGGCGGGTGAGAACGGGCAAGTGAATGACCTGTAGGTAGTACGTGCACAGTTAGATGAAGGGATTTGTTCTAGCGTAAGGCTGATAAGTCAGTCAACCAAACGTCATTCATTAAAAACCAACAGCACAGCCTGTCTGCACACATCTCCATTGTCTTCATCCCTCCTCCCTGCTACCATGCTCGCGATATCTGACACCAGTCTGAAAGGTCACAGGGTAAGAGGGTCTTCTGAATTTGCAAAACACAAAAACCAAAAATTCTTTTTTCCCACTTCAGAATTTTCATGGAGATATTTTATTATGACTTTATTTTTATTAAGTCATTTTCTCTCTGAGAAACAGATCTGGATGGGTCATTCACTAACACCAACACTCGTCTTTTTCAGCTGGTATGCAGTCAAAGAAGGACTAATTTTTATCAGTGATAATAATAATAATTACATTTAATGGACAGTTATTATGTGCTAGGTGCCCTATAGACATTACTTCATGTTATCCTTCACAACCTTAAGCAGTTTAGAGATCACGGCCTCCACTTTTGGGGGAAGGGAAGTGAAGGTTAATAAAAGTCCATCACTTGCTAAGGTTGCAGGCCTGCAACACGACAGACACAAGACTTGAGCCAAGCGTGCTGACTGCAAAGCCCATTCTTCTAAGCACTTGTAACACTCAGTGACCCCTTAGCAAGGTGCTGGCCTGAAGCCTAAAAGTCGCTGAGTCCGTGCACTTCCTGTTTGCCTGGGAAGTTCCTAGGAGAGGTGTTAAATCCTCTCAGGTGAAGGAAGGACACGACAGGGCGTCTGAAAAGATCAAAATGATTTGCATATCATGCGAGTAGAACTAAAAGCTTACCAGGAAATTTAGATTCTTAAAGTGGTATTTCTTAGTTCTTTGAGGACTGACTAGGAATTCTCTGGAAACAAAAACATGTTCTATATGTAGACACGATGTCATGAAATTCCTCAAAAGGACAGAATACACTGGTCTGCCTTCTGCTGCTTTCCTGATGGAACTGGTTTATGACTCAAAAAACTCAGATTACAGACAATCTTCTCATGAAATGTCTCATGAGCAGGAATAAAACCGTGCTCAATTTTCCATTTCTCTTTGGCAGCCAATCTATCAGCAGAATCTAGCACACAAACAATATAACAGAGAACACTACAGTCACTTCTGAACTGTGCAATTAAGCTTATTGGAAATATACAGGGAGGTCCTGGCATTTCTGCTCCATAGTTATGGGTTTAAAACATCACGATTCAACCTCTCATGAAATTCCTTGCACCTGAGCAAGGATAGAAGCTGGAAAGGAACCTAATTGATTGGAATTTAAGAGAAACTGGGAAATTCTAATAAAATTCTATACAGATCTATCTATAGCGTTCATTAACTCCGAGGCCATAAGCTAACTGTAATGTACAAACCCCGAAGGTTATACTTCCTCTGCCTAGCAAACTAAAAGAAATCAATGTGTCCTTTCTAAATGGAGTAGTATGAGACATTTCCTATAAATAGAAAACTGTTTTTCTTTCATGGTTAACACCGAGTGTATGATTTTTGTCTTTAGTTACTAAGAGTTTTCATTTCCCTTCTCTGTATGCCTAGATGTTAGAGTACAAAATAGAATCCCCAACAATTTACTGTACCCACATAGAGCAGCTGGGGAAGGCCACAAAAAAACCAATTTTATTTTCAAAACTGCTTTTGTTGGAATGCTTTGCCAAGTATGAAAATCTAAAGATAATGGTTAATCAAAAGATTTTTTAAAAGAGGAAGAAAATATTTGATATGGAAGATAGTATGGCAACAAAGTATGTTCTCCTGCGCTAATTGTTGGTTGTTGTTTGTATTTTGTATTTATTTATTTTTTGTTATCAGGGATCAAACTCACAACCTCAAGCTTGCCAGGCTGAGCTAAATCCCTGGTCTTGGAGAAAATATTTGAATACTAAAAGATTTTCCTCTCAAAATCACCTTTTGACTTCCATTTAATAGTCTTTTCAGTCAGCAAATATTTTTTGGGTGCCCACCACACGCCCAAGTTTACAGCCAAGCTTCTGTTATTTGACATCACATACTGCTTCAGTCTGAAGGTTATCCTGAGAAGACATGGGGTAATAATAAGTGATATGACACCAAACGTATACGGTCTCTGCCCTAGGGCACCAGGCAAGAAGAATAGACAGTAACATTTATTAGGGCTTTGGAACCAAAAATAGGGAGAATATGAAGTGTTTATAGACAAGAACTAAGGAATTCTCAGGTTTTGGGTTTGCTTCATTTGCTTTTGAATTGCTGGGAAGTGTGTCCTAGTCAGTCCTCGCTGCGATAACAAGTATTCGACAGGCAGTGTGGCTTAAAGAATTTGGTGATGTCACCGGTATATGTACCAACTCCCCACGATGAATGTGTTCATTTTGCATCACAAACATATGCCAACGCAGGAAGGAGTGACCTCACCATTCTAGAAGCTAGGAAGGGGACAGTCTGAGTGGCAGCTGCTCGAGCGTGGAGTCAGGGCCCTTCCTTGGTGTGCAGCCAGCCGGGTTCCACTGCGTTGTCCCGCAGCAGAGCAGGGACGACACAAGCTCTCGTGTTTATCTTCAAGGGCACAAATCTCCTCCACGGCATCTGCACTTTCACAATCCCATTACCTCCAAATACCATCGCATCAGGAATTAAGCTATGGCAGATGAATGGGGGCACAACATTCAGTCCATAGTGAGGCGGACAGAGCCGCCAGCAGCAATGAATGAATTCTGCTACTTTCTATGCCAAAAACTACTTTTATGAACATAACCTAGTAGGTAGAGGACTGCATATCACACAACCATACTGATCTATGGGAAAATAAAAATCAACGCCATATTTTGCATTTTGGCCTGAATAACTGTGAGCAAAGGAAGCTGAATGCATACATAAACAGTACCTCAAGTGTTTAGTAGACTTTGAGGTCAATATGAAGTGCATGGTATTTATGGTTGGGGCAAGTATGAGGAAGGCCGTGAGGTGGTGGAAGGCAGTTATAGTTCTCATAAACTGACACACATAGATGTTCACACATGGGCATGCACGGCATGGCAGAGACACATCGGGTGCCCCGAGTCTTTCGGTGACTCTAGGATTGTGTTGACAGTCGCAGGAGAGCACCACGCGCGAGGCAGGGGTGGCCCAAATGTCGTTTCACGGCACAGGATTGTATGATGTCCAGCACATCCCTTTCCTGTCTCGTATCATGCATGCCTCAAAGGAGGCAACTGCTAACACAGCAGCTCTGCCTTGTCATGTATCTATCGACTACTTTAAAACATGAATCAGTCTCTGCTATTTTCTCATCTCTAGCAAGAATATATTCTTCTAACCCACATGGGTCAACATTAAGTGAGCATCTATATACAAGGCAATATATTGGGCAAGTTTGCTCTAAGGGGATACTAAATTTTTAGTTTCTTCCCTCACCTTCAAGCTTTCTATCTTAACAAATAAGATGCAAGAAAAAGAAGTTAGAAAAAGAAGCCCTAGGCTACATGTGCACATAGTGTATCCTATTATCATTCGAAAGTCAATTTAAATTAACAGTTACCTTAATATTTAAATATGGGAAGTATTTTTAATTATTATCAATAATTATCAAACCAGTTCACTGGTATAGTTAAAATGAAATGAGGAAAGCAGACACTTCTGTTTAAAAAGTGAAATAGGTGTTTGTAGGTCTTTGAAGAAACTATCTTTTACCTAGATTTTTATGAAATAAAAAATGGAATAAACAGCCCACAATCATCATCATAACCTTTCTCTTTTTAATCTATCTATATATCTACATGTTTGTTTTTATCTGCATTTCTTTAAGAACAATGCAAGAAAATTAAGTTTTAGAAATTACTATGACATACAGTTTCACAGTTAATAATTTTCGATTCATATTTTCCAAAAAAATCTAGAAATTCCGTTTTACCCAGCTATTCCCTTTCTAGGTATTTTCCTGAAAGTTAAAGAGATCATACAACAATGATACATGAGTACCCATGTTTATATCAGCATAATTCATAATAGCTAAACCTTAGAAGAGGCCTATATGTCCATCAAGAGATGAATAAAGAAAATGTAGAATTTACGCACAATGGAATACTATTCTGCCATAAATAAGGATGAATTTTAGTCATTTGTAGGAAAATTACTCGAGACCATAATGTTCATTGAAATAAATCAGACACACAAGCTTAAATATTGCATGATATTTATCTCTTATAAGAGAAACCCAAAGTATAAATAAAGAGAAAAATAAAAAATAATACAAAGTGTGGAGATAGATCTTTCTCAAAGGGGAGAGGCATCAACAAATGGATGGAGGAGGAAGCGAGAGGAAGGAAAGTGAATGAAAAGGGAATTAAGATACATGTGTGACAGCTCCCCAAAAGCATGTACGGCTGTACTGCAAACATGGCCTAATAACAAGTTAATTTTCTATATTCACCTTTTAAAATATTTCATTTGAATAATTTTCCTGCAAGAACTAGGCCAGCTGCCTAGCTCAGACTTTGGTAGCAGATGCTGCACCTGCGAGGCTGCGGGCGACAGCAGTGAATCTGGGAAGGGTCTGTCTCCCTTCCTCCTCTCCTGACCCCTGTCTGTTTCCTCCGCAGTGCAGCCCCGCCTTGGAGCCCATCTCTCGCGGACTGGGGCTTCCCCACACTGAGGGCAGAGTCAGCCTCACCTCCTTCGAGCTGTGGGTGCTGGACACTGGGTGTCAGCGATGAGAGTTAACTAAGACGCTTGTCCATAAAAGTCTGAGCAGTGCAGTTCGGCATCATATAAACACCCTGAGTCGTTTTGTCCCCTTGTCATAATTCAATGAGGGAAATGATTACATCTTTGATTTGTGAGAGTGGTAGGTTTGCCTGGATTTCACCGCGCCCACCCTTCCCCAGTGAATGCTCTCCACACAAGGGCAGCAAGGAAAGGGCAGCACCAGAGAACAGGGGGCCAGCCGGTCTCACTGTGGGCATCTGGTTCGGTCTTTGGAAGAAACCCAAGCCCCACTGTTGGTTCGTCCCAGGGTCATCAGATACTGGGATGATGGAAACTACTAGAAGACGCCAATTATTTCAGATGAAAGGGCTTGGAAAGTCTGACCTTTTCAACTTTTCTATGCCCTTCATCCTCCCAAACCAAAAATCAATATGGCTTGTGATTAAAATCATGAGCTCGTAAGCAAGAATACTTAAGTCCTGACTCCATGACTTAGGAATTGCCTAAACTTTGGGAAATGTCCTTTTTGTGTCTCTCTTTTCTATTCTGTAAAATGGAGATGATAATTACAGTATCTACCTCACAGGGTTGCAAGGATTAGAAGTCTTGATAAGTATAAATTTTTAGGTCACTGTCTACAATAAATTCAGCATGGGTAGTGTGTTCAAATTGGTACCATTATTTGCATGAAACTAATTAGGTGAGTAAATAGCTAGCAAAAGAGGACTACACTTATTTCCAACTGGTAAATAACCTGCAGCCAGCAAAGCCACATTTCAAAGGACTAGAGGATTCTATGTTAAGAAAGTAACAGACTCCTATAAATTTCTCAACCTTCGATCAGATTGAATGGTGTTGTAATTCTATGTGGCTGGTCTTAGAGAAGAAGCGACACGGCATGAATGGATTGTCAAGAGTCTGTGATATTTGAGTAATTGGGTTAAAAAACAAAAGAAAAACTATAGCTAAAGAGTTACATCCTCTGAGAAACCTTGAGACTCCTGAAATCATAGAAATGAATTCCAGAACTGTCCTAAAATGTCGAGTGTTGTGTGTACATCAGGCAGAGTTTTGGCGCAAATAAATGGAGAAGGAAGCACTTAATATTGAGTGGGCTCTTCCAGTGTAATTCCTGTAGACAAGTTATTTCACCTTAACTCACACTTTGGTTTCCAGAATCCCCTACCATTATTATACCTCTGTGACTGCTAGGTAAACAGAAGCTCAGAGATCTCCCAGCTACCGATGGTCACTGGGCCCAACTCAATTAGCTCTTTGCTATTCTCTGCTATTTTTCTGCTGTTTCAAGTAAATTTCTGAAACAAGGCAACAGCTGCCATTGGCTTTTGAATGTAGAGACAGAGTTGAGAACTGTCAGAGAGTTTTTAAGAATACATATTTCTGTCATGTGTTTCCTTGGACTAAGAACTGATAGATGACCCTCACTGCTGATTACAATTGTGCTCTTTTCAATGAATACATTTTATGAAACCACTTTTCAATGTATATTATATAAATTAATAATATTATTAATACTTAACTATGAATTAACTTTTTTATAATTAAATGACTAGGTGATGCAATAATTACTAGCAAAAAATTAAAATGGTTCTCTTTAAAAAAGTAAATAATGAGCAATTTCTGCTACAGATGAAGAAGGGCTGTGAGAGAAAAATAAGGTAAATCAATGCAAACAACCTGAAATCCACATGAAGCCCACTCTTCAATCTACGCGGCAGAAATTTGAGGGGATTGCTGGACATTTTCTACTTATTACTATATATATCAAGGGCTTATCTGATTTCAGATCTTAAAGGAGAACATTTGATTTTCTTAAATATGAAATACTCTTTGGAGTAAAATCAAGTCTTCTGGAAATCATCTGCATCAATTGTACTTTGATCATATTTCATACCTTGGGTATCTACAGATCAACCTTCTGGTTAATATCATTTATCAATATGTACCTCATACTTAGAAAATTGGTTGCAATCTAGTAGGAATTTAATAAACAGTTGTTAAGTTAACATTCATTATATACAGAATACCAGCTCATTTGGAAATGTTTACAAATCTACGATTGCTAATTTAAGTTTGAATTAGAAAGTTAAATGTTTTAAAAATACATGATCAATCATATGTCAATTACTCATAGCTCTGATTTCTAATAAAAGAAATTATTTTAACTTATGTGAAATGTTAATTTTTATGAGTAAACAGTGACAAAATGAAATAAAATTTTAGTTTGTAGGCTCTATTTGAGATAAGTAATGATCAGGTGGCTCTAATGTTAAAATTTAAGATTGCACTACAGTTTGGATCTTAAATGTCCTCCAAAGACTTGAGCTCCAAAGTGGTGTTACTGGGGAGTAGTGGAACCCTTAGCAGGTGAGGTCAAGTCTTGGGGTACAGTGGAATCTCAACCCTTTTCTTTCCTCTCCTTTGCTTCTGACACAGAAATGTGAGCACCACAGGTCCAAAACATATGGGACCAACTGATCATGTACTGAACCCTCTGCAACTGTGAGCCAAAACAAACCTTTTCTCTTTGTAAGTTGATCATCTCAGGTATGTCACAGTAACAGAAAGCTGACCAATGCAAATAGCAAGGAAGTAATTGAAATCGTATTTTCTATTTTCAAGTATGTGCAAGAACTATAGAAATCTTATTCTTTTCTAAATAAAGCAAGAGGCACAGATGTCTCAAAAACTTTGTGTTACTTTAAAAATAATACATAATTCTGCTTTGTCCCCAGTTCACTGTTGAAAAACTATCACTCTCATAACATCTTTGCAATCTGATGAAACTGGTTCTTACTTCATAGGTCAAGACTGTCTACCACTAAAGAGGGCTGTATGAAGACACTGAGGGGCAGAAGACATGCTCTCTACTTGGGAAGAATGAGCAGATGCCATATGAAGGCATGGGTCATGCACCAGCGTTCCTGCCTCCTACTGCTTTTATGTTTTACCCATGAACTTTATAAAATGATTATGTTTTCTGCAAAGTGAGAGTGGATATAAAAGAAAGGTGAAGCTTATCACTATTGATGTTGCTATAATAAAATATTCAGGATTTTAAAAAATGCACCCTGTCATCCATTGAAAGAAAAATAAATGTAAGTAACAGAACATGTGTAAAATCGTGCGAACTGACCAGAGATATATACGCAAGCATAACCACTCCTTACGAAGCTCCAACCTGACATTTTGTTCCTTTCTATCTGAGGTCCTCCCACTGTCCCAGTGTTGTGCATATCTCCCCATAGCTCAGGGTACATAAGTTCTTGACACCTTTTATCTTTGCCCAGGTAAGTAGTTCCCCAATTCTACCTGCTACACTCTTTAAATGCCTCTTATGCACGTCAATGCCCCTTTCCTCCTGTTCTATCTCACCTGCACGACTTCCTCTCCACAGGGAGCAGGTGGCGTAACCACCTTAATAAACAGCAACACGCACATACATGGATAATCTCACAAGTAGTCATGAAATGCTCATTTTGATCCAGGGGATAAACAGTTTAAAGAGGGACATGAAACTTTGACATGTATTAATTCCCACATTTTCCAACGAATATAAATACCCAGTTTTCTTATATTCAAAGGTTCAATTGTTAAGATGCTGATAGAGATCGTGGACCAAATATTGTGCAAAGTTCATGTGTAATGATGTATTACATTGGAAATGATTAATGAAATTTCAGCAGAGAAACTTCCTCCTTCGGCAAAGAAACTGCACGCCCAGAGTATTACTGAGTCATTTCCAGGCAAGGCAGCACAGTCACCCTCAATGCGAAAGGCAAACGCTTTGCCTCCCAGTTCTGAGACTGCATCATTTATCCATCTAACGTTTGCTTCCTTCGGGCTGACTATTCAGAAGCACTTCAGAACACCTGGGTTAGATTCTCACCAAATCCACACCGCGTGCTGTTGGGCACAAAGCCCCGCCAGTTTCCGGTCTTCTACCTTTTTATCACCTCCTGTGCCCAGGCCCACACCCCCTTCCTGGGAGCCTGTTCAGGGACTCTGCTCTCCCACAGTGCTTCACTCCCTTGTCACTTAGCTTTTACATTCGTAAGAAAGAATTCACACACATGGCTGCGAAGGCCGGATGGTTTTATGAGGCTGTAACAGGCTGCCCGCCGAGGTCGCTACTCCCTTTATGTCCCCTTGAGGATTTCTTTTGTGTCCTCTCTGCCGTCCTTATCCACATCTGTCCTGCTCCCCATCTTCCCTGGCTTCTTCCCTTTGCATGAGGGATGTCTCCGTTAACTCTGAGACACAGCACACTCAGCTCACCTTTTGAGGCTCTGCGTGGCTGAAAAGCTTTTAGTCCTTCTTTCAACTGAGCGCTCATTTAGTGGGGGAAAGAATTCTGGGATAAAAATAATTCAGGAGTTTGGAGGCATTATTTATTACCTTTCAATAACACTGTTCCAGACTCTGATACCAAGTCTGTGACTTTTCAGGGTTGGGGACAGGTCCTTTAGGACCCACATCTTTCCAGGTGCAGCGTCTTAAGCGTCCTGCCGGTGCACCTTGCTTTGTTCGCTAAGCACTGGAAGGGCTTTGATGAGTCATATTCTTCAGTTCTGGGGTTTTTAGTCATATATTTATTATACCTTCCTTCTTTCTATTTCCTCTTCTTTCACTTTCTAGACCTCCTAATACTTTGGTGTTGAGCCTCCTGGTCTGGTTGTAATATTTCAATAGATATTAGTGTTCTAAGTACTTTAGTTTTCAAAACATCTTTTCCTCTTTTGTTTACTATCTTCTTGTTCCTTATCCACTACCCCAGAATCTAAGATAAATGTTCCCTTTCTTTGTTTTCGAGACAGGGTCTTGCTTTGTAGCTCAGGTTGGCCTTGAACTCACAGCAATCCTCTTGCCTCACTCTCCTGGAGTGAAAATTGATGCTTCAAAGGTAGCACGTATTTATATGTTCATCAGCAGGTATTTCCACTAGCAATACTTAATATTATCTGTTATTTCTTTGTTTTATGCTAATTTTAGTCATTTTTGTTGGTGAACAGTTGTATATCATCGTGGTTCATGTTTATTTTCAAATGACTTTTTAAAAGGTTCCGTGGTTCCAACCTAACTTTTCAGTCTTCGATCTGCTTGCACCATTTGATAGTTTATATTACCGAACATGCCTTCCTTTTTCATCCTCACCTGCAATTTAAGTCACTTCCTTATACAACACAAAGATTTCAGACTCTGGAACCAAAGAATCCAGGATTTAAATTCTAATACCACTAGTAACTAACACAAGCACATCAGGGAACTAACTTAGCTTTCTGAACTTCAGTATCTAGAGGTTTAAAACCAAGCCCCATATCTATCTTGTGAGGGAGCTGTGAAGAATAAAGTATAATGCAGTTATTATATATCAAACTTTTCTATCAAACAGCTCCTTGGGAGAAGAGTGAGTATCTGATCTCTCCCGGGAATCTGGCACTCCATGCCAAAGACTTCTCTTGTGTGTGCGTGTCACACCAAATCTTTCAAAAAATCATGTGAATTTTGCATGCTGCTCAAGGTCATCATATTTGTTTAAATTAAACTATATTCCAGTATTAATCTTAGTATGCTGTAAGATACATCAGTGATTGGTGCTGCAGAAAGAGAGGACATGTGGGATCTCATTCACCCTGGAATAATGTCCTTTGTGTCTAAGGACAATGCATCTTTGTTTAATAAGAACGTAAACTTGAGGGCACAGCACCAGTACTCATGACGCTTCTTGCCTGAATCTGGGACCTGCCTTTTCTTTCTCTGACGTCTCTTAAACACCACTGTTCCAGGTCTCCTTCCATGTGCCTGTGTGTCCACCAATCATACTAGGAAGCCTCATAAACCTGCATTTTAGCTTCACTTTCTCTCCTGAGAGTCACACTGACGTTTTAAATTATCTCAATAAGTACGGCCCCACGGATATGGTAAAATGATAATTTCCAAATCTCAATTCGCTATCTTCTCTCTCTCCTTCCCAAACTCTGCCTCTCCCCTCTAGAGTGAGTCTGGGAATGCAACCCAAGGTCCTTGCCACGGTCTCCTGAGGCCCTGTGACCTCAGCATCCACGCAGCTGTGCTCATTGCTCACCATGCTGCGGCGCCCCAGTCTTCTCAGTTCCTTCAACAAATCCAGCCACTTCTTGTTTTAGGTTCTCTGCACACATTACCCCCTTTCCTGGATCATCCTCCTCTGGTTGGCTCTTGTTCATCTTCTATGTCTAGTTGAAATGTCGTCTCTTCTGTGACAGGCTCTCGTGATGGCAAGTTGGATGGACTAAGAACCACCTAGTGACTCAGGGGAGCACAGTTCCGGGTGCATCTGGGTGAGTGACTTGTAAGCCACCAACTGCAGAGAGAAGACCCTGGATGTGGGTGGCACCAACCAATAGGCTTGTAGCATGGGTGGAATAAAAAGGGAAAGGAGAAGGAAATCTCCCATTCTGTATCTTCAGAGGAGCTCTGCTCTTGGCCATCGCCTTTGAACATTTGTCTCCAGTTCCCTCAGGCTTCCAGCACAGACTCTTAGCTTTCAGACACAGACTTGCACCAGACTCTGCAGCGAACTCCAGTCCTTTGACTTTGACTGGCTCTGCCTCCTCTACAGCATGGATGACCATTCTGCATTCTTTCACCCCTGCTTCACAGCGGAGCCTGCTTAGTAAATCCTTCAAATGTCACGTAGATATTTTATATTCTGCCTGCTCCCCTAGTGAGCCCTAACTAACACATTGTCAAAGAAACTCCTGGCCTTACTCCTGCATACTTTTTACTGCATCAGTCTACTGATTTCCCTTGTGGGTCTTCACTACAATTCGAAACTAAGTCTGCTGATCGTACCCTCAGCACCTACACTAGCATAATGGCTGAATCAGAGTAGGTGATCAGAGTTAGCATCCGTGAGGCAAAGGATTTATGTATCACCTGCTCTCTCCTCATCTAGCATACTTCCTAGGTGGATTTTAATTTTCATCTTTTGGCTCCAAGCCTAACAGCTGATGTGCTAAAAGCAAGCCATGGTTGGCTGAAGTATTCCCATTAAAGATCCCCACTAGTGCCTCAGTGTGTGCCCAGTCTGTGAGGTCAAGCATCTTCAGCATCCTTAGAGACACAGGGGAATAAACACTTGTGGCTAACACCCTGGCCAGCCTCCTCCTAGTGGCCGGATTGCCATATTCCTCTCTTCCTATCAGGGTGATCAGTTTGCAAAACTATAGGAACTAAAAAAGAAGGAAAAAGAAGCATTTGTCTTTGGAATAAGAAGAAATACAGTTCATTAGTTAGGAAGTACCCTGTACTATTTTTATCTTCGGCATTGAAACAGAGCTTGGATCTAAAAATATGTCTTAAATTACACTGAAGGCATCTGATTTTTAATCAACACTATAACCATGACTGTGTTGGTGATATTTCTAGCAAGATAAAAATGTTTATTAATAAGCTTTTTTTGCTCACCAATAGCAATAGCCTAAAATATTAATGTAGTCAGTTATTTCCCATTTTGGTCATGGAGTCATCTTTTTAATTCCACTTAGTGTAGTTTGGAATTTCAAATTTAAAAAAATAAGCATTCTTCAATTTGATGCAAGCAAGATCATGTTTTTGGCCAAAAGGACCACCACTTTCTTAGTAGAATTAAGTGGATTCTTTTTTTTCTTTGGCAGTATGATCGGCTGCAAAGAGAATGCTCCAGCAATACTGCACTATTAAAAGTAACAGAATTGATGACAAATTTGCAACAGTTTGTTAATTAAACAACTCAAGCTGATAAGTTAACTTTCAGAAGTAATTGCCCTAGATCATCTAAAAAATGAGTTATACTCCTCTGAAAAAAAATTGTTTATTTGAACTGAAAAGGTCTTATAGTGTCACTCTCAACATAAAAGTGAAAACTGCTTGAAGTACATTGACATTTAAAGTCCAGTTTTCATAATACAGAGTGTATGTAGTGACTATAAAACTCAGAGTAAGTGTTTACTACACTTAAAACAATCAGAAAATCTGAACTGGTTGTTTTTTTTATAATTCTTCAACATCAGGCAGAATAATTGGCATTTCAATGTTGCGTATTTTTTTCCTTTTTTTTTTCCCCAAGAAGAATTTAAATAAATGATGCAGTATAATCATACTTTAAAAGAATATCTTATATGTGCAAACGCCTGCTACAGTGACTCAGGTCACTGAGAATTTAGAGTAAGATGGAATCACACATTAGAACCACAGGCTACCTTAGAGACCAGAAATTCAACCTGTCATTTTACCAGTGGGGAAAATTAGCCCAGAGGAAAAACAAGATTATTTAATTCACAGCATAAATACTTTTTGATTAGCTTCTAGATATGGAAAATTACCCAGGCACAGAGGATGTAGAAATGAATAAAACAGAGAAAAGCTGAAGAAACCAAGCGCAATGGAGAAAAAGCAAAGAAGGAATCTGTGAGCTCACCCCAAGTTCCAGAGGGGATCCTGTCTCCTCTGAGCACACACAGAAAGGCCCAGCCCTGGGAGCTCCAGGGAGAAACCCTGGACAGGACCAGCACTGCGGGCCCCAAGAAAAGCCCATGGCGATGAAAAGTGGAAAAACAGCATGGGGATTTTATCTCAGAACTGACCCTTTCTGCCCAGTAGACAGAGGTGGAAGGAGAAATCAGAAGCACAGCCAGTCATGTTGGCAGAGGGCACTTAATCAGGTGCCACCAAGGGAAGGGGTTGATTATTTAAGACAGAGCCACAGAATGACTACAACTCCACTC
>RJWT010015454.1:0-20433 GCA_004365215.1 Cuniculus paca | reverse complement strand
AAAAAAAAAAAAAAAAAAAAAGATTTGTGAAGAACAGGGGCAACATATACATTCACAAACATAAAAACAAACCAGTAGTTCCCCTCAGAACACAAGGGTGGAATCAACTACCTATGTCTTCCCAAGCCACACTACTTATTATGCCTCCTTTGTGCCCATAAAAATTCTCTGTTAAACTAATGATCCAAGTAAGAAAATGACACAACACTCCTCAAAGACAGAAAGCATGAGTTCACATGTGATTTTTCATGAGACTAGAACAAATTATTAATAACCACTGTAAACTTTTTCCAACTTTTACATGGCTGTTTTGATCAGCAAATATGGTAAGGAATATGGAAAGGTTATTATGTGAAAATGCACCAAATAACCACAGGCTGTGATTTACCACGGAGACCTAAACAACAAGATCACTGGACAGGATTCTGGTGTACTCTCGCTACCCGAACACCGTTAAAACTGAGAATGATTATCAGTAGTGTCTGTAATCCCCCCAGCGCTTGGGAAGCTGAGCCAGGAGGATCACCACAAGTTTGAGGCCAGCCTGGGCTACATAGTGAGTCCAGGACAGCCTGAACTACACAGTGAGACACTGGCTCAAAAGAAAAATATTTTTAAAAAAAAGAAAAGTTTAGCAGTGTGAGTTTTGGTAAATAAAGACTTTCTAACAGCAACAACAAAAACAAAAGATTAATAGCAAAGATTCACAAGCTTCATGTGTATCCCAGAACCTTCAGACATGCCCTCACCACAGGGAACACTTACGCAGATCTGCCTTCCACATCCAGTTTGCCTGGGTTGACTCCCTTCTTAGCAAGGATGGAGGTCACTTTTTCCACATCCCCTCTTTCTGCAGCCTTCATCAATCGGTCATCATATTTATTCCAATCTGCTGCATGCTACAAAAGAAAACGAGCATACTGTGTTAGTGAGATTTTCTGGAGGAAGGAAAAAAGAAAGCAAAGCAGTACTGCACAGTGCATCATTCATTTTCCAGTTGCATTCCAAATGTTCTCCTTGCTGTGCTAAGATCACCAAAACAGCAGTTACACAACCTTCCCAATGCACAAGAAGTATTCTCTTTGCCTTTAGGGCAAAGAAAAGAATTAAAAATTACTGAACTCCCACCTTGAGCCAGGCAGGAATGACTCAAACAACCCCAGGGTACTAAAATTATCATCTCCACTTAATGAAACAGTCAAGGCTCTGGGGGACGTTACATGACTTCGGCAGCCAAGTTCAGCCTTGACTCTACGGTTCCCAAAACAGTGTGCTTTTCCTATCCTCTAACTCAGACTTTTAGATTTGGCCCTAACAGACAGGTCTCCCAGAGGCAGTGGACTTCTGTATATATTTTAAGAAACTATATCTCTCCTCTACTTATTTCAGAGGTACCGTTAGAAATATATTTGTCAAGGCGAAATACATACATGCAACAGAGAACACAATTCATTATGCTTACATATTAAGATATAAAGAAACTTCTACACAGAAAAAAATTAAAATAACGAAGTATTAATTTCTTAAAATCCTAAAATAGGATATACATGATTTTCATTTACATTCAATAAATTTTGCTTTTATAAAAAAGGTTAACAAAAACTGCACGTGTTTAAAAGAGCAAAGATAAGTCCTTTTCTTTAAACAGAAGACTGCATCACACAAACATATACTTTAATTGTATCAAGATTATCTTTAGCTTTGCTTGGAGAAAACATGTTCAAGACATTCTGAAGCCAGGAACTTGAATCTCTTCCTCCTAACTTCAAAAATTCAAACTGCCAATTACTGGTATTTATTGGCTCAAAGTCTAAACTACATTTTAGGTATCACCTTTCTTTAGCATTAGAACACAACAGCTATGCCTCTGGTTTGAGGAGTGGTAGTGGAATTAAATCTAAGAGACACTGCACTTTCAAATACCTAAAGGATTAAGTAATGTTTAGCACACAAATACTTGCCCTAAATTGATTACTTTATCCCTACAAGTAAAACAATCTTTATTTCCAAGTAAACTTGCTAGAGGAGAAAGGAGGTATTTAAATCACTAAAAATTCATAAAAATTCAAGAACAGGCTTTTAAAAAAAAATAAATGGGGTTAAAGATTCCTATTGTCAAATGACTTTCAGTTCTACTTCATCAAACACCACTTTCAGTTGTGATCCAATGTCAGTTAACTGCTCAATTATTAACATTCTGCCCTGTGCTTTTTAAACCCAGAAAAACAAAATAAGTAACTTTTGTTTTCTATCACAATGGCAAGTCAGGAAGAAAACAACGATATAAAAAACCAAAATCAATGAAATGGTACATTTTTAAACAACACAGTTCAGAAAGCCTAACCCAGAATCTTCGGTTACCCTGGACTACTGGGTTACCTACTCTGTTCTTAGGAGCACAAGACAACCAACAGTTCATCCTAGGCAGGATTTCGCTTCTTGCTTCTAACAGCTAACGACTCCGCATTAAGTTACAAATCTCTGCAGCAGCTCACAAAGCAAGCCCTCAGACCAACTCCTGAAGAGAGACTCCGTCCCTCACATGCTGTGCTACACTTAGCTTGGATCTCTAACGATATTTTCTTCGTCTTCAGAATCTTTTTCCGCCTTCATAACGCTTGGGAAGTATTTTCCTTCGCTGTGCAGTGCTTGAGAGCAGCCCCGAGTCAGGTACTGTAACTCCTCCTATTTCTTATTCTTTAGAAGCTGTCTCTCAAAAGCCGTCCCTTTCAGGGAAGCCACTGGGAAACGTGAACAGTGCTCTGCATCCTGCTGCCTCGGCACTGAGCACAGACGCTGCTGCACGATAAAACTGGCCACATCCGAACTGTCCAGTAAACAGCGAGCGTGCTGCCTGTCTCCCATTGGTGGGCACTATTTTAGATTCCATAGGACTTGACAGCTGACTGATAGGAAGGGGCAGCTAAGAATATATTGTAAAGGCATGCTTTTCCTCTGAGTAATAGATTTCAGGTCTACTAGGGAAAATGACACAAACATGTTGTAAAACATGTTTACTATATCGGAACAAGCTGTGTGAACTAAGGACAACACCGTTAAAAGATAAATTTGATTATTCTACAAAACAATATTTAAAACCAGTTTCAGCCTTATGATCATCCATCATAAAGTTATAATAGCCTTAAAGAACAGAATTTAAAATTCTATTTAAAGCAAACGTGTGTCACACTTTAATTTAGGGAAATGCACACACGCAGTAACACTTTCAAATTTTCTCCATTTTAGTACCCCGACCAGACCAGTCTCATTCTGCACACAACCAGGTTTCAGCTTACAACTGCTGCCAGTCTGTCTCCTCGCATGCTAAATGAGAAGAGACAGAGGCACTGCCAAGACACTAAATAGACTACATCATGATGAATACTTTTCAACAAATTTTAAATTTAACTCAGTACCCTTAATTTCCAAGTTTAGCACCCTGCCTGTTATAACAAGTAAATATTTTATCAGTGGAAAGTCAAATTATCTGAATTTAGTGGATAAAAAACAAACTGATTAAACACTAACAGAGGCAAATACACATTAAATACTGAGCTAGACTATAACTGAAACTCCACTGGGGGACAAAACATATAACTTCTCCACATTCTCTACAATATCCACACTCGCACCAACATTCCTCACGTTACCAAGGGCAGTGCATCCACCAAGTTCAAGGTGTTGTGTTTTTTGTTAAACCATTTTCTACCTACCGCGATAGCATGAAAATAATATATACTTCCTCCAAAAGCACACATTCAGGAAAATTGTTTTATGGGAATGCAAAACATTCCAACACAAGTTTATCAGAAAGTAGTAACTGCTGTAATTATACATCATGCTGCCAGTTAAAAATTTTGTTATGAACTTCAATAAGAAACCCATTTCCTACTATTTCAATTCAACACATTAGGCCTATATTCTAATTATAAAATATGTAAGGTCATGTGGGGAACCACCTGGATGACTCTCCTTGAAAGAAGAGCAATTATCTCCATCTTGGCCGAGCCTGGCTGTATTTCCGTGTACTGATATATTCAGAGCTGGCTAGGACTTCTCCTTATCCCCTCAATTGGCTTTAAGTGATGCAAATCGGTCTAGCCAGGTGTTGATGTGTGATCTTTGAAGCAAAGGACTGGTCAGTGGTGCACCCTATGGCCCTCAAAAAACATGGGTGATCTGGGTGGGAGGGAGAGCCATGCTCCACCCTGTCAGCTGGGATCAAGTCTCCAGAGAAGAGGCTACAACTTCCCAGGGCATAAAAATTACACGGCAGAGCTAAAGCACCAACTCCCAAACATTAGATACTACCTCAAATTGTGTTATGCAGATTACTCCTTCTGCATATCCTTCTCTCTTCATATTGCAGGAGTGATTTCAGGTCAACTACCTAGACCCGCTAATGGTACTCACATACTTTCTGTACTTCTTGCCACTCTCACAGTCACTCATCCCCAAGCTACTCTCCTCAAGAGAATTAATAAAACCCAGGTTCGGCCCTGGGTTGAGACCTTTGTTCCAGTTAGCCATCACAGTGGCTGCACTTAGGATCCTCTTGGTTCCCCACAACTACAAATATGCCTTAGTGTCTTTATTCTTGCCATGTGTTGCACTGGAAGTGACAGATTAGAATTAACTCGCTAGAATTCCAATAACTTTTCTATGGCATTACAAATATAAACTTCCTGGACTGTGGCAAGGATGCTATAAGGTAACACGCTATAATGCATAATTTTTATAACAATGTTTTTTTTCCCCCAAATCACAAGAACTAACACTAAAGATTCATGTGACTGGACTCAGACTCCACTCAGACTCCATTCTACACATTTACTGTCTTCAGAGGAAATCTGGGGTAGAACTCAGGCTGTCCTTTGGTTAACAAAGCAAGCACATTCTTTCTAGACATAGGACAATGAAAGAAATAAAAAGGAGGGGAACCTCTGATGAGCAACAGAAACCATGGAAGGAACTGTCTGCACTCAGGAGACAGGATTTGTGTGCCCTAGTGGACAAGAGCTACCCTGTGACACCCCCACCTCCCCACCCAGCCTCTGTGGCTTCATCTGTGCCTGCTGTCGCTCCCACCATCACCGCTGTTTCGCAAGAGCCCTAAGCAAATTCCTGCCTTTGCTGTCCTCCCCTCTGTGTCTTACAGGGTTCTTTCCTCACTTTTATTCAGGTTATTCTCAAAGCTCACCTCCTCAAGGAAGTCTTCAGAGACCTCTGTATCTAAGAAGCCCTCTCCACTCTATCCTGTGCCATTGTCCTTTTCTTCAAAGTGCTTAACAGTGTCTATTAATAGAGCCTGCATTTACCTGTTTATTAGGTTACTGCCTGTCTCCCCAGTACCCATCTAATTTGAGACTTTGCTATGTCTGTTTTGAAACTATAAACCTTACTTTAAATAAGTCATTTAGTAATCACTAGATTCATACCCACATTAAGGACCACAATCTAAATCTATTTCATGAATCCTCTTTCTCTTAAAATAAATTGTTAACTAGGTCAGATCTAGAACACACATTTACTAGAACATAGTTCTCCAGTAAATGCTCCACATTCAGACACCATCTACATGATTGTGACTGGGCTAACAAGACCTTAATTTTAGTCAGTAAAAGATCTTTATTGATTCTTAACTACATATCCACATCTCCAGTCTTTCTTCACTATTCTACAAATCTCACTAAATCCCTCAGAAAACACTGTAAATAGTGGTAAAATAATACATTTTGAGTCAAATAAACTTGGTCCAGATTCTAGCCCTGCTACTTACCTGCTGTGTATCAGTGGGAGAACTCATTTGTACTTTCTGAGCCTCAGGTTCCTCAACTACAAAGCAAAGATATCAACAGAAAGCCTATCTGTATAAAATCAAAGAATGCATATGAAAGGTCTCAGCACTGTGCCTGCAGATATTAAAGTCCAAATCTAGAAGGTGCTGGTGATGCTCCTAGGTGGAAATACCGAAATTATTTTTAAAATTAACAGAAAAGAAAAAAAAATCAAGCATTTATTTTGCCTTCTACTTCAAGACTGCTGCTCAGGTCTAGATTAGTTTGTTCACTCTAAACGCATAGTGAAATTTGGTCCTTGGTGTAACAGAGCGGGTCTTTAAGAGGTGACTTGCTCTAGAACAGATTTAAGACTTGTGGCAGGGCTGGATTAGTTACCAGGAGAGCTGGCTGTTTTAAAGGGAGGCTGCCCCTCATGTTGTGCCTCTCTGTCCCATGTTTATTTGCTTTCCTGTCTTCTGCAATGCTTTTACCACAAGTAGACCAGTTGTCTTCAGAACTGTGAGCCAAAATAAATTTTTTCTGCATTAATTACCAAGTAACAGGTACTCTGCTATAGCAACAGAAAATGGACTAAGACATGCCAGTTGCAAGCACTAAGGTGTGGCCTGTGCTAACTAGCACCGGCTACAAATCACAGTTGCCATTACCACCTCCACTGGTATGGTTAATTTACCAGAGCAGCTCACAGAACTCAGGGAAGAGTTCACTTCACTTACATTTTACTCAGTTATTACAAAACACATTATCAAGGATCAGATGAAAGCCAGGGATCAAGCAAAGAATGTGGCAGAAGCCCTGTTACCATCTTCTGAAGTGCTACCCTCCAGGGACCTCTGTCTGTTTGGCAATCTGGAAGCTCTCTGAACCCTGTCTTTTTGAGGCTTTTTGTTTTTTGTTTTGGAGACTTCATTATGCAGGCAAGGTTGATTACACTACTGATCACTAGTGACCAACTCATCCTTCAGTTCCTCTCCCCTCTCCAGAGGCTAGAGGATTGTGTCTGTTACAAGGCAAATGTAGGCTGCTGGAGAATAATTAGAGTACCCTGTTGTTTTGACTTCTTTCTCTTAATTAATCGTTATACTTCTCTAGTCATCTGAAAAAAATAATCTCTGACATAAAACTGCAAATATCTCTTTAAAATTTAAACACAATAAATTCAAATGGTCTTAGTAGCAAAAAAAAAAAAAAGAAAGAAAGAAAAGAGAAAAGAAAAGGATGAAAATGTTCACAATGGCATATGCAAGCTTTTCTGAAGCACTTTCTTCAAGTCTAACATGGCACTGAGGATACAGCAGAAAGAGATTGCCTAGTGGGGAACTCGATGCTCTAGTGGGGAAATGCAGAAAGTAAATAACCAAGGAAAACAAGAAACTACCAGGTAAGCATAAAAAGAAGATGCAATTGGAATGTTGGAGTAGGAGGTTAGGCTGGGTAATCGTGAAGGGCTGCTCTGAGAAGGTGATTATGATGGTGAGCTCAGAATGACAAGAACCAGCCTGCGAGGATTCACATTCCAGATGGAGGGGCCCACTCTAAAACGAGCTTAGCATATCTGCAAAAAAGTCATGCAGTGAGTGCAGGATCAGCAAAAGGCATCACAGGAGATCAGGGTACAGGGGAAGGCAGGCACCACCAGATCTAAACTGGGCTTTCTCAGTTTTACCATAAACATTTTTCAAAAGGGACTTCTTCAAGGATTGAGATAACTACCTTTCATGATGTTCTTTTGGCCACTTTAGAATGAAGGCTAAAAAAAAGAATACATCCTGACATACAACTTTGTTTTTCATTTCTAAGAACGGATATTGAGCAATAACCAGCTGAATCTTAACTTGCCTTGAAATGTTTACAAGACTAAGACAGTTATTTTAATACATCAGATATAATAACCAACCTCACCCACTTCAGACCTAGAAACCTAAGCAAATTTTACAAGTACACTAAAAACTCCACCGTAAAAATAGCACCTCAAAAACAATCCTAATCACATCCTCAACACAAGGGTCTTTGGAAAAAAGAATATAAATATAACTAACTAAAATTTCCAACAGAAAAATATATGTATAATCTAAATAAAACATACATACCTGCAAATCCTCCCAGAATATCTAACTGAAACAAAATACACAGGCTCCAATAGCAACCTCTGTTACCAACATTCCTCATTACTAAATCCAAGATAGTCTCTACCACAGTTCAAAACTTAGCAAGCAGCAGACAGCAAAACTCACAAAGCGTGAACATTCTTTAAAGATTAGGCTGCACAATTAACTGTTCTACTGTTCATTGGGCTGATGATAGTTAGAAATACTTCCCCCATCTTATTTAGTGCAAAGGTTACTCATTTTTCCTCTTATATAACAACATATTAGAGCTTATGTAATAGAAAAGGGAACACAGTTAAAATAAATGAGGAAAAGAAAACTGTACATCTAGCTTCTTTCTCCCTGACCCCTCACTATCTCCTTATGACCTTTCCCTATCCTTAATGATGCCCTGCCCTCTTATCCTTCCACTGTATGATCTGAAAGTATGCAGTTTAGTCAGAATGAAACAGAAGAAAAGGAAAAATTATATTCTATCAACCATTTTTCTGATCAAAGTAGTAACAGGTTTATTCCTGATTTACTGGAGCTCTCTACATTAAAATGTCAAAGACAAGGCTAAGGCGTGGTGGCACACACCTGTAAAACTCAGCATTCAGGTGGCTGAGGCAGGAGGAGTTCGAGGCTAGCCTGGGTTACAAAGTAAGGCTAGCCAGAACTGCATGGTCAAACCCTGTCTCAAAAAAACCAACAACAACAAAAAAAAGTCAAAGACAAAAAAGATGAGGAGGAGGAAGAAGACGAAGAGGAATATTTAAATAATCTAACTTCTTCAAGTGAAATGGTCAGATCTTAGGTGGCTATAAATCTGAAAAAATGTTAAAGAACTGGAATCGGGAAGACCAAGAAGGCACTGTGCTTTGCCAGGATTGCTTAACCACCCAACTTGACTCTATTCTAGACTGTTGTATGAATACCAGACTGTCTACCCGTCCTTAAGGCAGGTATTTGCTCCTTCGTTAGAACTGTCTAGGCACTCAAAAAAGTTTATTAAAAATACAGGCCACCGTCTGGCAAGGTAGAACATGCCAGTAATCCCAGCACCCTAGGCGGCTACAGGAGGAGGATCTCAAGTTCAAGACCAGCCTGGGCAGTTTAGCAACTTAGCAAGACCCTGTCTTGATATTTATGTCTCAAGGGCTGGAGAGCTAGCTTAGCACTAGACCTTGGGTTCACTCTCCAGTCCCCACCCCCGCCAAACGCATGCATGCGCGCGCGCACGCACACACACACACACACACACACACACATGCTGAAAGTTTCCTCTCAAATTTTAAAAAGTACTTTGCCCTTCCTCAAAAGATATATTAAATTCTAAAGTACATAGATTCATAAATCTTAAATAGAACAAATTATAATGCATGTGTGTAAGAATGAAGTTTTCACGTTGGTTAACGAGCAAGATTTTATTTAATATTCACTTTAAAATGTAAAGCAATTTGTAATTTGGAAAAAATAAACTATGGTTTAATATGTTTAGAAAAATATATTCAAATTAGAGATTTTAAAATGTCTGAGTGTCATGAGTAAAAAATTTTCAATATAAAGGTAAAAAGCAAAGATCTACTACAGCAGCCACATGAGTGACACCTAGAGACCAGCAGAATAGTCATGCAGCAGAGCCCAGCACCAACTAGTGACCTATAGAGTAAGCAAATAAAATAACTGCCACTGAATTTAAATCCAGAACTGTTTGAATCCAGTGTCCAGACTCTCTCTCTACTAAATAAAGTTACCATTTAATTTTTGGTATGGAAACATACAAATCTTACAGTCAAAAGAGCATCCAAATGGAGGAATAACAGTTTACATTTTTCTTAATCCATTATCTAAAAACAATGGATGAGGTTGGGTACAAACACATTTACTCTCTTAAAAGAAGGAAAATTAAAATGTATGCTAAAATCTGTCATTGTGATAATATAAAGCTAGTAAAACCTTATAGAAAAAGACTCTCTTCTTTGGCAAAGATATGCAAATGTTTGTTTAAAACCTTCATATGTGTTTTATTCATGAAAACTGACGTGAACATGTGATCGAAAAGAAAATCTGAATGGCTGTGTAAATTTTAGTCATTGATTTTTACTAGTCTAACAGAATCTCTGGCTTCAAACAGTGAAACGCTGTCACTGTAAAGTCTAACATGAATGTAAACAGTAGGAGCGGACAGGAACCTTCTCCCTGTACGTCCTGCAGAGGTTGGTACACTCGGCAGAAGAGCGGTCAAGTTTGGGGTTCGGCAGACCACACAATCTCTGCTGTCTCTACTCAGCTCTGTCATTGTAGAATGAAAACAGCCACAGAAAACATGCAGTGAATACACACAGCTGTGCCCCACTAATGCTTTAGGTGTAAATGCAGGCAGCAGGCTGTGGTTTACCAACTGATTTAAATTACTCTGTGAATTATCTACAGTCAGACACACCTAGTTTATTAGCTCTAACCAGGCTCATCTGTGTGGTAAGTCATCGCGAGAGCTATCAGAAAGTGCTCTCTATATTCAAACTCTGCTGTCTGTAAACTAGCACTGTGTACGCAGTATGATCAAATTTTAAAAACATATTACACTAAAAGACACATTGCTATTAATTCCCCCAAAATATCCACCCCCGCTTCTAACACATTTATCCCACTGCTCTTGCCATTCTTTGAAGCAGTTCTAGAAGTTTTCTTTTATGTCTTTACAAGGTGTGATAAAAAAATACACCAAGTGGGCCAGGGATGTAACTCAGCAGCCCAGCACCTGTCTGGCAGGAACAAGGTCCTGAGTTCAATTCCCAGTACCCCCCCCCAAAAAATACACCAAGTGCTGCAATCTAGTGCCACCCAACAGAAAGGCATACTTGTAAAACCACTACAGTGTGTTCTCATCCACCTTATTTACCGTATCTGGCACCATGCAACTTTTGGTTATTCTCTAAAGTTAAAATGACCAAAAAAAGTAAATATTTTGAACCAGCTCAAAGCAACCATAACAGTGTAACTAAAGAACCTCATGAAAAAGGACTTACAGATCTGCTCTAGCTGGTGGCAAGAACGATACGATGTTTGAAGCAAGTGAGTATATCTCGAGGGGGATTAATGGCAATGTGCCTCTTACTATAATATTTTTAGAAACTTAAACATTTACCATATTTATTGATCACACCTCATAAATGTGATGGCTAAATTTTGTTGCTTAAACAACTCGGTGCCATAGCTGAGCCACCGTTTGGTCAAACATGAGCTTGTGTTGCTGGGAAGGTACTTTGTAGATGTGATCAACAGTTAAAGTTAGTTGGCCTGAAGTAAAGGAACTCACTCTCTATTATGTAGGTTGGTTTCAGTCAGTCATCTGAAGGCCTTAAGAGCAAATGTGAGTATTCCCTGAGAAGAAGCAACTGTGCCCCAAGACTGCAGCATAGAAATTCTGAGTTCCCAGCTTTCTCTACAAATTTCAGATTCTCATCCCCTATAGTCACATAAGCACATTCCTTAAAGTAAATAAATCTATCCTTGTATTTGTGTATATGGTATGTATTTATATGTTTGCATATACATATACAGATACACATACCTATCCTATTAGTTCTAGTTCCCTAGAGAGCACTGATTGATATGTAGTATATTAAAGCAGTATGCCCTTAAATTTTAAAAAGATTATACTTTGTTTTGTCTCACTTCTACACATGCAAGGAATAGATATCTCTAGGTTATTAATTTGGGAATCATGCACATGATATATTTAGCTAGTACAATGGCACCATATGTGCCAAACACCACATGTAAGCAAAAGCTCTGAGCAGCAGTCTGAGTTTGGGTGAGCCTTCTTGCTTCGCTTTTTTGCCACGCAACAGGCATATCTCATGTAAGGGCTGCTCCTTCAGCCAGGGTTTCCAATGAGAAAAGGTCCACAATGGAGCCATCATCTGGAATAGAGCTGCAGCTCACCCACAGTCTACACATAAAATCAATAGGAAATATAAGGTTTTTATCTTGAAAAGCCACTCGAATTTGGAGGTAATTATTATAACAAAGCTGAATACCACAGTAATCGTTATCAGAAATGGGCTGCTATTTTAACAATAACCCCCACCAAAAATAATAAAAATATGTGATGTCAGCTGTGGAGGCAGACAGCAAGGAAACTGTTTTTAGAGCCTGGAAAAATGGCAAACCACAGGATGCAATGGTAAATGAAACTGTCATATATAAAAACTTGGGTAACTTGGTGAAAAGAATGCAAAACAAAAGCTATGCTTTGGTTGACATTAATTGAACTTGATAAAGTACTTTCAGAAAGATGAGCTCAGAAACAAGACCTACTTGTAAGCACAGATAAAAAGGAAAAAAGAATCTTGAAAATCATGGGCTTGGAAGGAAGAAACCTGCAGCTGTTTCCCACTTCAACAAGTAGAGAAGTGTTTTCAAAGGCCAAGTAAGACATAAGCTCAAGGCAAAGACCAGATCAGAAGCAGAGTCATCACACTGTTCAAGACTTCTGAACTGATGCTGTCCCCAGTAAATCTTTTCAGTGGAACACAGTGGCGTGGAGAGGCACCCCACACACAAGGGAAGAGACCAATATTTAGTCCCAGAGAAGCCCCATAAGCCCCACAAGATGTGTGGACATCTGGAGGAAAATGCACACCTTAAAGACTTCAGGATGGAGTTACTGACAAACAGGTTTGGCAGAAATCCAATAGATAAAGACAACAAATAACAACCAAACACCACTCCCATCAGCCTGAGTTAAGGAACTACTAGATCATCTTAGGGACTCTAATTTTCCACAGGGAAGAAGAAGGCTGAGAAAGCTGCTCAGCCCTTACTTCATTCTCCAGCCAGGAAGTGCATATCCCCAGGACTCTACTCAAATGTGGGCAAGAACCGTCTATTAAAGGAAACAGCTCACATAGTACACACACTGGGGAGATGATCAAGGACACCGCCTGGTGCCCAGAGAGGAGTCCTCATCCCCTGCTACCCAGCAAGATCTTTGGAGTTTCTAGGGTCCTGTGACTGCCACCTGCCTCCTTTCTTCCGCTTTCCTAACTGCAATGTTTACTGTGCTCATCCCAGTCCTGAGTGACCACTACTGTGTGTTGCAGGAGCACAGAAGATTAGGTAGTCTTTTAGTTCCCTGTTCTCTGTATCAAGGATATACATGACATGTAGCAATTTTAATGAGGTTTAGATTTCACAAATAATGTGACTGAAAGAATTTCTTGAAGTATTTTCCTTAACAATGGAATATATTTTGAATGCAAGAAGGAAAAAAATAATTTTTGTGATCAAGAGGACACTGCAGATTATATTACTGTTCAATATTTACCAATCCATTCTTAGAAGATACGTTGTTGCCCTTGGAAGAGACTACATCCCTGCCCATGGACTTACAAATTGTATCTTCTGTGGAAAGAATACATATTCCTGCATCTCATAGACTCTGAGAGTCCGGAAGCACCACCCATCAGACAGAAACCCTCATTCTACCCATTATCGCACAAATGGAGCTTTTCAGAATTGCTTACAGATGAATTCAAAGCTTATTAAAATAGGGATCTTTCTAGCTCCCTCTGGTGGCTACTAAGAGATGCTATATTTTTCAATGCAGTTTGGAAAACCAAAATTCAACTGAGAGAAGTGTGAGTTTTTCATTAAACCATCTATAAAGAACCTATCCCCATGCAAACCTGGGCCAGAAAGTGTACTCTGAACAATTTTTTTAGTGAATTCCTATTATCCATGAAAGACCTGGCATCACAGATACCTGGGCTGAGTTCACTGCTTGGCCGAATTCCATCAATTTTGTCATCTATAAAATGAAGTTAATACTAACTACCTAATTATAAAAATTTCAGTAAATATATTTGTACTTTAGCTCTGCTCCAAAGTGCACGCACACACACACACACACACACACAAATACAAAATAAGTGTCAGTTAAGTATTACTACTACCATCACCACCTCCACAGGACACTTACTTATGATCAGACAGCAACAATTACTACACAGCTTCCAAATTAAAACAGATGTTCTTTAGTGGGGTGGGGTCTTGCAATGTAGTCCAGGCTGGTCTCACACAGCAATCCTCCTGCCTCAGCGTCCAGAGCACTGGGATCACAGGTGAGTGCCCACCTTGCTCAGCAAAATGAACTTTTTAAATGCGAATTTACTATACTCACATTCTTTTAGTAAATTCTTAGTGCTCCTGACCCAAATCCTTACACAGATTCCAAGATTCTTTAGGGTCTGCCCTCCTGTCTTCTCAAGTACAATCCTAAAGTAGGATACTCTCCTTCAAAGTCCTCCAATCTCTTTTTAAAGTGCAATTTTTAAAAAGTACCAACTTCCCTCATAGAACATCTGGGAACAGTGCCCACCCCCACTCTCTGCTACTTGACTAACTTATTTTTCAGATCTCTGCTCACCTTTTTAAAAGAAACACCCTCCGATCACCCAGACTAAGTCCTGTCCCCCCACCTGTCTCCAAGCTCCTCAAGAGCAAGGAACACACGCTGTGCTTACAGCCCCATCCCCAGAACCTAGCCACTCAGCATCACACAGGAGGAACTTAAACATGTATTGAGTGATCGAATAAACTGAAATCAACCTACACTGAAATGCAAGAACTCTAATGACCCTGACTACTGCAGATATGAAAGGTAGTCAGATAAATATAAACAACAGTCTAAATATTATGCACTGTGTTCCTTCCAAGACTAGCTGGTATTATAAAGGTTGACAAAACAATGGCAAAAAAAGGATGGCAAAGAATTTAAAAAGAAAGTAATGAACAGAAATATGCTTCTCTACACTCACAGAAAAAAGAAGCATCTTTAAGAGTACAGGAACCTAAACATATAATGATAATCCTTCAATAGTTCAAATTTAAATTTTAATAAATCTAATAATATACGTGGTTAGCTTCTTATAACAAATACTCAACCAAAAATTTATCTGAAAACAGAGTTTTATGACTGTACTAAGGAGTTCATTTTTTAAGGAAATCTTTGGTGAATGAATTAGCAGAGATAAAGATTTCACCAGCTAAAGATTGCTTGGTTTCCTTTGGAGGCAGACTACACTATTTTAAATCAAGGAATCCCTACATCTACCTCAAAATGTATGACCTTTTTATAGATTAAACTTTCTACAGTAAGCACTCCCAAGTATATAGTAAAACTTGGCCCCAAGTATCTCTTTCCTCTATTTATTTATACCAAGCCAGAAAAAAAAAGGGAGCACTGGAAAGCCCAAGCAGAAAAAGCTACAAAGTTCACGATACATCTCTTACACTAAAATCTTGGATAGAATATTTGATAGATTTATATGAAAGATATTTAGCCAATCCTACAGCTCCAAAATAGCAATTTTATTTTCCTCACAAGCTGTAGCCTGATGCATAGAAAATCTAAAAATTTCTTAAAAAGGAAATTACAGACTTTAGTGGGAGTGTGGTATTGGGTATTGAACCCAGGGACACTCTACCACTGAGCTATATCTAGATCCCTTTTTATTCTTTACTTTGAGACAGTCTTGCTAAATTGCTCAGGCTGGCCTCAAACTTGCAATCTTCCTGTCCCAGCCTCCTGAGTCGAGATTACAGACATGCGTCACTGTGCTCAGGTAGGAAATTAGACTAAAAATACAGCTCATTCAAAGGTGATGGCACACGCCTATATTCCCAGCATTTGAGAGGCTAAGGCAGGAGCATCAATGTGAGTTGGAGGCCAGCCTGGGTTACTGAGATCCTAACTCAAAACAAACAAACAAACAAACAGAAAAATACAGGAAAAGTTTGTAATAGAATCAGACTGCCCTTGAGGATTGTTCTATCCATATCCAGCGACAGTAAATATTTAGTAATGTTATGTGTCTTCTCCCATGGAAAATATAAACAATCTTAGCAATTTGGGGGGGGGGGGAGCAGTACTGGGGACTAAACCTAGGCCCTTCATACTACCCTAAATCCCGGGCATTTTTCTATTATTTTTTTTATTTTGGGACAGACTCTCACCAAGTCGTTAAATTGACTAGGCTGGACTTGAAGTTGCAATCTTTCTGCCTCAGCTTCCCAGAGGGTTGGGATTACAGCCATGCACCTTTTTTCCTCTAACCAAGATCTGTCTGGTACCTGAGGGTAAGGCAGCAGTCAGTAATGTAAGAAAGGCATGGTTCTCTGTCATACGGAACATCTGCTGTCAATGGCTGTAAAAAGAGGCAGCCAACAAATTCAGGGGGGCCCTCTCTCTTCCTAGTCTGTAAAGAGAATCTTTCTACCTTCATGACCTTAGGGAGGATCTCTCATGATAGATCTCTTAATTCTCCAGTCTCCACAGAGGTGGATGTCTTTGAGCCTATTCAGTATATTTCCTAAATTGTCATTTAACCAACAAATAGGAAACAAGAGTGGAGACACAGCTGAAGTACCTACAATGCGTCTGAATGAGAGGACAGGGACATTCAAAAGGATGGTATTCAGGAATTCTGGCTCTGAACAGAAGCAATAATGCAAGGAAGATGAAGTAGATGTCAATCAAAAATGAGATTGCTTCATACATTTGAATCTTAACATCATTTCCCATTGTTTTGATTTTCCCTACTTCTGATAAACTTGCTTCCCTATTGGGAGACAAGATGGAAGTATCCAGTCCACTACTCAGCTATTAATTTTCATTATAGATTAATAAGGTGGTATTTAATGCATCCATGAACCTCTAGTGTAACTCTGCACCCCTAAACCCAATCGAGATTGAGTTTCTGCTTGAACAAGCCTGAAGGAACTTTATCGAGGTGACAAAAGGACTTGGCCTGGCAATGGGGGTGAGTCTCCCCTAAAAAACCTTTTTATTCAAACTTTTACAAACATATAAGATCTAAGGAGCACACGGGAAAGAGTAAAAAGTTCCAAATGGCACTGATTTTCTCATCGGCCTAGGAGCACATTCTTTGTTGTCCTTTTTTATAACAGAACTAAATCTGCTCAAAATTCAGATTTTAAAAATACATATTCACTAAATAGTTTCTCCAATTACTTTCATTTCACTTGGCTTTAATTTTCCTCTGCACTAGGAAAAAAAAATGATTACATAGCTCAACATACTGAAAAGGTGGTAAGATTACAATTTTAAGAGTGCTTATAATGAAAACACTGAAAAATAATAGAAGAAAATGAGGTATGGCATTAGAGAAGACTTGTTTTTCAGATTTTCTGTGTTTTCTACATTTTCTATAATGAATACTGTTCTATTCAAGTTTTTTTACTTGCAAGGAACAAGTACCCTTTCAGTTGCCTAAGAAAAACAGGATTTAGTATAAAGATATACAAAGAGCCACAGGGAAATCTCACAGAAAGTAGCAACTGGGAGTCATCATCACCAGATTGAGCCCTAAAAGGGAAGCTGGCCTGGAGCCAGTTCTGTTCTGGAGGCTCAGGCAGGCAAAGACCAAAGGGAGCAGCCACAGGCTCAGGTCCACCTGCTCCTCCACCCTCCCCACCAGTGGCTAGCATCCCTCTTCTTCCATCTCAAACCCAAACATCTTCTGTCTGAAGTACAATGCTGTGGTTGAGGCACTATGATAAATGAAATGTGCATAAATATATGAAATTTTACAAAGATAGATATTATGTATGGCTTTAAAAAGATCTAATAGTACAGAGAAGGGGATATAACAAGAAAAGTTTCCTTCACTTCTTCTGGCACTTTCTTCCCAAGCAGGTGAGAGGCAATAATCAACAAGAAAACTTACTGTGTTTCCAAAAAATACATATATATTTTTAAAGCATAATATCCTAAAGTTTTTCCCTTGTTTTATTATACAATTATATGACAACTTTAAAATGCATACATCAAGAGCAAAAATACATGACTTTAAAATCACTTGACCTTGTATCACACAGAAATAATATGAATCTTTTTATTTTAAAGAGAATAAAACAAAACAAGACAAAATAAAACAGAACAAAGAAGATCAGAACAGAACAATGCAAGCAATACAGGACTTCAAAACAAGACAACAGGAAATCAACAGTGGCTACCATATGTCTCTTGTTTTCTTCAAAACAGTTGTTCATAATATGAATCATTTTAAAACTGGTTCTATTTTAAATATTTTTCTGAGTTTTGCTATCAATATAAATTTATGAAATACTTCAACTTTGTAGAACTATTTCAATTCCTCTTACAGGTTTAATCTGTTCTACTCAGGTGAAGGTAACTGATGTGAAAAAGCTGAAAATGTTCTTAAAAACTAAAATTGCCAAATAGACATGTTAGTGATATTTACAATATTAATTATTGGATACCCTAGAACTTCTACTTGAACTTCTGCTTGGTATGATCAGTCATGTCAGGTGGCAGTTTTCAAATCTAATTTCAGAAATTTTCTCCAAAGAAGCCCTGAAATGAATAAAGAGAAGTTGCTTTCTTAGAAACCAAGGCCCCTTACAGGTAGGTGTTTTCTCTGTCCCTGACTCACCTAAGGCACTTTACAGAGCAGCTCTGGGTAGCAGACAAACCATTTGCACTGAAATACCTGCAATAGGTGTTTATTTAAAAACACAGATTTGGGCTGGGGATTTAGCTCAGCAGCCTAAGCGCCTGCCTGGCAAGCGCAAAGTTGTGAGTTTGATCCCCAGCGCCGCAAAAAAAAAAAAAAACACAGATTCACAGACACCAACTCTATATCTTCCAGACCCAACTCTAAAAGGCTGGTCTAAGAATACAAGATACTTTCTAAAGGTTTACAAGTTTTTATAATTAGAGGAAATGAAGATTTTTAAAAGGGAATAATAAACATTTTAGTTTTACTATTTTAGTTATTTCAAGTACTTTGAGTTGATTTAAATATTCGAGTTGTAGTGACAAGTGTCTTTATGAGAGGCACCTCAGGTGTGGGATTTGGACGTTAAGTGCCAGATTTCCAAATTGGTTAACTAGTTTGATTTTCATGTTTTAGAAATATTTAACACTCTTCAAAGTAATTTTAAATGTTTCGTGTCATATTTGACATCAAGTAGCTGAACAGGGGGCTAGAGACTTCCACGAGCTGTCTGATAACACCAAATCCTAAATGTGCTGTGTTTTGCCTATACATATACACAAACTTATGATCACATTTAAACTGTAAATTAGGCACGGTAAGAAATGCACAATAATGACTAATAAAATATAACAATTATAACAACATAATGTAATAAAAGGCATATAAAAGTGTTCTCTCAAAATATGTTACTGGACTATACTCACCTTTCTTCTAGCATGAATTTCTTTTCCTTTCTTCATAAGTACACAAGCAGAAAATTCATTTTAGATTTTAGCAATCCAGTATGCGATTTGTTTCTTTTCTTATTAAGTCAAAAACCTTGTCACTTAAAGGAAGTTCTTCACAGCTTAGCTTTTGTATATCTGAATTATCAGTATCATTACTCTTGCACTTTGGGGTCATTATTAAGTAAAATAAGGGTTACTGGAACACAAGCCCAGTGATTCTGAAACAATCAATTTAGCCACCTCGATGGCCACTAAGTGACTAATAGGCAAGTAGTGTGTCAGTGTGGACACACTGGACAAGGACGGTGCACACACCAAGCAGGACGGAGCTGAAGGGTGCAGCCTTCATCACATGATTCAGAAGGATGACCAAAATAAAACTATGCATTGTTTATTCCTGAAATTTTCCATTTAATATTTTTGGTCAGTTGACTATGGGTAACTGAAATTACAAAAACTGAAACTGCAGATAAGGGAAGATCACTATATACGAAGAATAATATGAGTTTGCCATGAAGTTATAAGTAGCTTGTATATTATTTAATGCCTTATTTTGCCTTTATAGTTCGGTTATTTAGACTACTGTAAAAATTATATTTTTCTATACCATTAGAATAAAATACAGTATTTTGTAATGAACAGAATAGAATGCTGAAGAATTTGACATGCTTTCAAATATTTTCTGAATTTGAGAAATTATGAAGTTTAAAGTTCAACATCTTTATTATCATTTTAACATGACCGTCGTTAAGTATATTGCTGTGATCATCTTAATTACAGTAAACAAATGATTACACTTCTGGTTGATTATATGAATGGACAGTTACCAGGACTCAAGAATCTTTGCTCTTTGAAGCCAAGTATCTTGGAAGAGTCTGGTCCCTTCTGCGTGCAGCAGTACCCTATTTGAGAACCATTCCTATATTACAAGCGGATTAAGAGTGTACTATTTCATTCAGAGTATTATAAATATATTCATTAGAGAAAAAAGTGTTCTTTTTCTTAAGATCAAAAATCTTGAATTTAATATTACATTCTAATTACTTTTAGTTTTAAATTGGCACAGGATTTTTTCTACATTCCCTAATCTACTGGCATATATGTACGTATGTAACATAATGAGTATCATACATCTGATATTAGGGTCTTTTTATTGTTTTGTTTCTGGTTTTTTGAGACAGAGTCTCACTGCAGTTTAGCCTGGCAACTCACTATGTAGCCCAGGTTCACCCCAAAATCACAGTGATCTTCCTCCCTCAGCCTC
>RJWT010015453.1:0-20429 GCA_004365215.1 Cuniculus paca | reverse complement strand
AAAATCACAACCCAGGGCCTAACCTGAGTTTTATTAATTTGTGAAGAGGCGAGTGGCATGGGAATGAGTGACTGTGACAGTGGCGGGAAGTATGCAGAGTGCTGTGAACTGGGCTGGGCAGGAGAAATCACCTGAAATCAGATGAAATCACTCTGTAATATGCAGAGAGAGAGACAGAGACAGAGAGACAGAGACAGAGGCAGAAAGAATAATATGCATATCACAGATTGGGGCAGTATCTAGTATCTCAGGGGTCAGTGCTTCAGTTTTGATATTCTCAGTCAACAGTGTGGCATCACTCAGCCTACCTCACATGTGTTACTTGGGAGCTGTAGGTAGGGCATTACTGACCTGTGCATTGCTTAAAGACTACACATTAGCACCTGGGCTAGACCCATTTGCATTGCTTAGAGTCAATTGAGAGGGTAAGGAAACATCCTAGCCAGCTCTGTACTTATCGTTACACAAAGGTAGAGCCAAATGCTCTTCTTTCAAGGAGGGCCATCCAGATGGTCCTCCATAGACATCTTTGAGTAAGCATCCCCATAGAAAAAGCTACCTCAAGTGATATAGAAGCATCCTAGTGCTGGGAAAGACCTAGATGGAAATCTGGTCTCTTACCCCTCCCAAAATACTTCCCATCACCACCAGGTAGGGACTTTAAGTTTTCTCCCTGAAGAAATACATTGACTCACCTCCACCAGTACTTCATAAATACAAAATAGAACAATAGTGAAATATGAGTCCATGCCCACCAAACTGGAATACATTAATAGTAACAGCACCAAGCTTTGGCAAAGACATGCAGAACACTTCTGTATTACTGGTGGGATTGTGATGTGGTAACTGGGCTTCTATTTGGAGTCATATAGTAAGAATAACCTGTCATATAGGAGTTTCACTTCTGGGTATTAGCCCTAGAGATTGCTTGCTGTTTGTCCAAAGAAATGTGAGATAAGAATTTACTATAGCACATGGACAAAGGCAAACATTTAGAAACAGCTTGTAATGTGGAATGAATAGTACCCCACAAAATATTCCAGTCCACACAGAACTTCAGAATTTGACCTTCTTTTTTAAATTAATTTTACTGGTACATTTTAGATATACATAATGATCCCATTCATCATAGGAAATTTGTACCTGTATATGATATATCTTGATTCTTCTTTATTCTCCAATCCCCTCCTCTTCCTTCAACCCCTCTCCCCCTGCTTATTTATAAAAGCTTTGTTTCCATTTTTTCCTGCTATTCTCTTTTTTTTCATTCTCCCATTCTTCCTTCCCCCTCACCTCCCCCTTGTTCCCCTTCCCATTTGAGCATTTTCTTCTTGTTTCCCTGTGTCCTTATTTACCCTTTTGATTTCTCACACCAGAGAAACAATGCAATATTTAAACATGTTTGTCTAATTTATTTTATTTAAGGGTATGGTCTCAAGATACATCCATGGATTTAGAAATGTCTCAAGTTTATCCTTCTTTATGGCAGAGTAGTACTCCATTGTATAAACAAACTATATCTTCTTTATCCATTCATTGGTTGATGGGCATTTGGGCTGTTTCCAAGATTTAGTTACTACAAGGTGTGCTGCTGTAAATGTAGGTTTGCTTATGTTGCTGTGCTATGATGCTTTTAATTCTTTCAGGAAGATACCAAGAAGGGGAATGGCAGGGTTGAATAGAATGTCAAGTTTTAGTTTTCTGAGGCACTTCCACATTGATTTCCACAGTGGTTACACCAGTCTACACTCCCACCAATAGAGAAGGATTCCTTTTTTCCCACATCTCTGTCAGCATTTATTATTGGTTGATTTCTTGTTAACAACCATTCTTTTTGGAGTGAGATGAAATCTCATTATTTTAATTTGCATCTGGGACTTTGAGGGTATAATGGAGTTAAGAAAATGAGGTGAAAGTATCTTGGATTAAGGTGGGCTCTAAATCCAAGTCATTGTGTCTGTAAAACAGAGAGAGAGAGAGAGATTTGGGTGCAGAGAAGAAAGTTATGTGGAAATGGAGGCAGAGGCAGATTGGAATCATTTGGCTACATGAAGATCTGGGGTCATCACAAGTTGAAAGAGGGATGTTAGGATCTTCCCCTACCACCGTCAGTGTGAGCATGGCACTTTCCACCCTAGATTTCAAGATTCTAGCCTCTAGAACTGTGCAACGATGTATTTCTGTTGCTTACGTAACATGATTTGTGGAACACGTTACACAGCCTTAGGTAATTAGTACACATCAAAAACCCCTCATTAGAGAAACAGGAAAGTAGAATGTGACTTAGTCATATAATAGCATACTATACAATACTGTAGTTGAAATAAGTCAGCAAGCTCTTAATGTTGAAACTTGATATTAAGTTCAAACCAGTTACAGAAATACGCTTCTGTTATACCATTTATGTAAGTACATTTAATGGTACCTATTGTCTCTGGAGATATCCCAAAGTACTATTATTCAAATGTGCAGTGTTATATACATACAAACCCTGCAGCAGTAGTTAACTGCGAAGGGAGAGAGATGGAAAGAGGCACTATACTTCAGGTATATTTGAAGTATTTTTACAGAGAGAAGAAATGTTTGAAGCACAATCAGGTAAAATATTGCCATCTGTTTAATGGCAGAGGGTACAAAGACATCTGCTCTTTAAAAAATATTTAAATTGTATTGTATTTTAAGTTTTTAAAAGAATAACAAAGTCAGGAAATACGTAACATATATATTGTTGAATATAGGCAAGATGCTGAGAAATATGAATTCTTTACCTCTTAAGAACATCTGGTTTGCCGGGGATATAGCTCAGCAGCATGACACCTGCCTGGCAAGTGTGAGGTCCTGAATTCGATTCCCGGTACTAGAAAAAAAAAGAAAAAGGAACATCTGGCTCGAGACCCCTAAGTCTCCCCAGGAATCTGTTGTGAATTTTATTCTATGAAGGCAGAAATTAGGTAGGTGGGTAGAGAGAGCAAGTTAGTTGGATTTACTTGTGATAGGACTATGAACACATTAGTGAACTCAACAATTGTAAAATAATGTCTGCTTTAAAGGTTGTAAAATACTTAATAAATGTCAGTAATACTCACTTTAGTGTTTGAGAAATCCTCTTATGCTAGCTAAACTATTCCCCTAGAAAAAGACATATGCCTATGAGTGTGTGTGTGCGTACGTGTGTAGTCTTTGTATGAATGATGAATTGTGCATAGACTTCTTTCTGGACTGAACGTGGGCTCTATTAACCTTTCTTCGTAAAGACTGACCCTCTTGCCTTTGGCCACATCTCTGTACTTTGTCCAGTTCTTCTACGTGCCTTCAGTTGAAGGATCAGAGGGCACATGGCATGCGCTGGAGAAGCTGAGTCTGAGCCGCATGGAGATTCGTGCCTGGGCACTGGGCAGCTCACTCCTGGTCAGCCTGGTGGCCCACCTCAGCACTGGGTGGCTCACACACTGTGACCTAGGGGTGCTCAGCCTTGCTCATCCCACCTCATCCACTACCTCCCCAATGTTCCTTCTTTGCCGTGAACTGTCCCTCCCAGCTCCCTTTGTTTCCAACCCCCCCTGTCACTAGCCCCTCATGCTTCCTTAGCCTGTCTAGGTTCTGATCTTTGCAATCCTAGGGCATATTTTAGAAATGGGGTGTTGGCATTTCCGGGGCCTGTGGCACAATTTGGCTTCATGTAGGCAGCCAAGGATCACTTTCCCTTGCAGGTTACATTATGACCTTGGTCAATGTTTAGCTAGTGTTCGCTTCAGTGATTTCCCCTGGTTAATGAGTCATGGGGCAAATTAGTTGAGGACATTCACACCCCGCAGGTAAACTGGGGTGGTAAGAACTGGTAATCCCCAAATTGCCTTTGTGTTATAGAGGCTACGCAGGATGGAATCTGCTTAGCACAGCGTTCTGGATCTTGGGTCCTAATTGCAAATGTAAATTAATGAGATGAGACCTGTGCTACCCAGAGAATCACCAGAGGGTCTGGACACCTACTTTTATGATCCTCTGCCACCCTCTTCTCCACCTTAGAAGACCCTGTACTCACTCCCACTCTCTCTCTTCATGTAGGACTGCTGTTCCTAACCTGTGCGCCAACACTCATTTTAATGGACATAACTACTGCTAAAATCATTCTACATTCTGATACTTATTGTTTTCCCTGTTCCTCAAGTCTTTCATGTAACTGGAAAGACACAGTCCATCTTGATTGTCTTCCTTTGGCTTTTTCACTTAGTATTATTATTTTCCAAAGCAGTACTGAGAACAAAAGTTGGAGATCTACTTTGTTGAAGTCAGATTTATGGAGGAATAATTTACATACAGTCAAATTCACCTCTTTTTAGTGTAGCTTCTTGAGTCTGAACAAACATGTAAGGTCTGATAATTACCATAACAGCCAAAAAGAAAAAAAAATTTGTCTTCCCAACAAATTTCTTCTTATCTCTCTGTAGATAACCAATCCTACCATCTCTATCATCTGGCAATGGTGATTCAGTTTCTGTTTCTAAAATTTTGCCATGTTGAGAAGTAAACAACATCTGTCTTAGTCACTTAAGCATCTCCAGGACAAAATACCTGATGCCCACAATGTACGGAAGAGACTTACTTTGGCTTATGCTATTAGTCCATGGTAGTCAGTTCATGGTGGATGGGCCTGGGTGGAGGACGGCTGCTCATTCCATGGAGGACAGGAAGCAGAGAGAGAAGGGACGAGTCAGGGGCAAGAATATACCCTTCCAGGTCAGACCCCTAGTCATCCACCTCCAATGAGCTGCCCCCACCTCTTACACCATGTGAGTTTAGCAGCCACATGATCCAATCATGTTTTACGTACCTGGGAATGTGTGGGAGGCATTTTAGACCCAAACAATTACAGCATCATGCAATATACTGTGTGTGGAATGTGGCTTCTTTCACCTGTCATGATGAATATTACATATGTTGCTACATGTATCAGTAGTTCATTCTTATTATTATAAGTATTCCATTGTATGAATGCACCATTCTCTTTTTTCATTCATAACTTGAGGAGTATCTAAGCTGTTTTTAGATATTGGTGGCTATGAATAGAGGCTGCTATTAACATTTGTGTGGAGTTTTTGTGTGACATGAAATTTCTTTTTAAATTTCACTCTACACTTTACAGCTTTCAATATCTAAATCTTGCTCACAATGTGTTAGTTATACAGAAATATTTTATGCTTTTTGTACTATCTAACAGGTGTGTTTTAATGTCTTTTGGGTAAAAATCTGGAAGTGGGGTTACTGAGTTTCATGATAAGTGTATGTTTACCTGTGTAGAAGTTTCCAGACCGTTTTCCAAAGTGGCCGACTACCATTTTGGATTGCTTCCAGCAATGTATAAAATTTCTTGTTGTTCCACGTATTTGCCGTAACTTGACATTGCTAGTTTCTTGCTGGTTTTTGTCATTATTTTAGCCGTTTCATGAGGGGTATAGTGGTGTCTCACTGAGTTCAGAATTTGCATTTCCTTAATGACAGGTGATGTCAAGCACCCTCTTATATCCTGCATGTAATTCCCATGTCTTCTGACTGAAAATCTGTTCAAATCTTTTACCCATTTAAAAAATGGAATTGTTTGATTTTTTTCTATTCAGTTTTGCAATTTCTTTATATAACCTAGATATAAGTCATTTACCAAATATGTGTTTTGAAAATATTTTATCTCAGTTTGTAACTTCCTTTTTCATTTTATTAACAGTGTCTTTAGAAGAGCAGAAGTTTAACATTTTGCTGAATTCCAATTTACTGACTTTTCTTTTGCAGACCATACTTTAATTATCATATCTAAGATAGCTTAGCTAACACAGAATCAAAAAGTTTGTCTCCTGTTTTAGTTTTAAAATTTTATAGCTCTAGGTTTTACATTTATATTTACAATCCATTTTGAGTTATTATTTATATACAATGCCTGAGATAAGTCAGCCTATACCTGGCACACTGTAGATTTTCTTTTAACATATAGATATCAAGTTGTTTCAGTTTAATTTGTTAAGAGGTTATTTTTCTCTATTTATGTGTCTTTGTCAAAAATCAACTGGTCATGTATATGTGGGGCCAACCTCTGGGTCTTATTCTGCATCATTGTGTGAATCAGTATAGTGTTGTCTTAATCACTATAGAGATTGTGAAATCAGATTGCAGGAGTCCTCTGATTTTGTATTCTTCTGGCAAATTGTTTTGGTTATTCCAGTTCCTTTGTCTTTCCTTATAACTTTTGGTATCAGTTTGAGAGTTCTATAAAAATTTTTTACTGGGTCTTTGGTCGAGATTGTGTTGAATGTTTGGGCATTTGGGGGAGAATTAATACCTTCGCAGTATTGAGTCTATGAATGGGATATCCTTCTATATTAATGTGTATCTTTAAAAATTTTATTTTTATGCATATTATAGTTTTCAACATATAAATCTTGCTCATACTTGGTTAGATTTATGCATAAATATTGTCCTTTGTACAGTTATAAATGGTACTGTTTTTCCAATTTCTGATTATTCATTGTGAGTTTGTAGAAATACAATAGTTTCTTGTGACTTTGCCAGGCTCACTTGCTATTTCTAAGAATGGTTTGGAAATTGAGATTTTTACAAACAGACAATCATGGTACCTGAAAATATAGAGTTTTAATTCCCCTTTTCTGATCTGTATGTTCTTTAGTTCTTAGTGCCTGATAGCATGGAACTACAGTGCCTACAACCACAGTACCTTGGAACCACCATTTCATAGTACCATGTAGAATAGGAATAGCATAGTAAAACTCACCCATTTTAGTGTAGTTTCATGAATCTGGACAAACATGTAAGGTCTGATAATTGCCATAAGAATCAAAAGAACCATTCCCAGTCTTGAAAGGAAAACACTCAAGTCTATCACAACTAAATATGAAGTTAGCTATAAATTTTTTTTGTAGATTTCCTTTACTAGATTGAGAAACTGTCTAGTTTCTAGTTTGTTAAATTTTTTGTTTTATCATGAATGACCTTAAATTTTGTCAAATGTTTTCAGCACCCATTGAAAAGAAGTGTGTCTTTTATCTTCTTGAGTCTTTATATATGAATTTCCCTGAATGATTTTTGAACATTGAACTAGGATAAACCCTGAGAAATATACTGTATTTTTAACACATTGCTGCATTTGATTTGCTAATATTCATGAAGGACTTTTTCACTTATGTTCAGGGTGAATATTTGTTTATAATTTTCTCATAATGTTTTCATCTGGTTTAGGTGTCAGTATAATGCCTCAAACAATGATTTTAAAATATCCCTTTTTGTTTTCCATAAGAATTTGTGTAGAATTGGTGTCTCTACTTACATTCTTGATGAAATTTGTCAGTAAATGTATCAGGTCCTGCAGCTTTTCATTGTTATTGTCATAGATGGAAGATTTTTAACTACAAATACAGTTTTTTTTTAATTGACACAGGAGCATTAGGGTTATCTTCTTAATTTTTGGGTGAGCTTTGGTAGATTGTGTCTTTGAAGAGATTTGTTAATCTCATCCAAGTTGTTGGATTTTTGACCCAAAGTTTGTACTACTCTTTCGTGATCATTTTATAGCTATAATGTCTATATTAATGTTCCTTCTTTCACTTATGACAGTGATAATTTGTGTTTATTTTTCTTGTTAAATCCAACTAGATGTTTATTAGCTTTTTTAAAAGCACTAGATTTTTTTCTACTATTTTCTTTTTTATTTTATTGATTTCTGCTTTAGTTTTTTTTTTTTAATTTTAAAGAGAATAAAACCAAGCAAAACAAAATAGAACAAAGCCAATCAAAACAAACCAGTGTAAGTGACACAGGACTTCAAAACAATAGGAAATTAACAATGGTTACCATAATGCCTCCTGCTGTCTTCAAAATAGCTGCAGATACCTTCAGATATAGTAAAAATCAAACAAAACAGAACAGAATAGAACCAATAAAACAAAACAAAATGAAGGCAATGAAGGACTTCAAAACAGGATAATAGTAAATCCAAAATGGCTACCATTATATATCTTATTATCTTTGAAGTAGCTGCCCACACCCTCAGATACAATAAAATCAATCAAAACAAAACGAAACAAAACCCAACCCAACAAAACAATACAGGACTTCAAAACAACACAATAGGGAATCAACAATGGCCCCCACCCTCAGAAGAAGATCCCCCATAGATGCTACACTGTGTATTGCCATCCTCTGACTAGATCATCAGACCACCGGCTTTAGATCTGCAAAGTCAGTGAAACACTAAACACTACAAGCATTAAGTTCTATTTTAACTCAATAGCTATCATCGCAGCCTGTGTTTCTCCAGATCAGCTGGTCACTTACAGCAGGGGGTGGGGGATGGGGGTTGGATTTTCTTGTTTCCCAGCCTGCATGCCAAGAGGGGCTGGCATCTGGCTCTCCCACCAGCAGCCCTTGCATGGCACCAATTCGCAGGGAAGGCTTGCTTCTTGTTGACTTCTTGTTCTCTTCCCCTACAGTCGGCGAATGGCACTGACTCACAGGAAAAGGCTGGCATTTGGTTCTCTCCCCAGCAGCCTGGACTTCTGTTTTAGTCTTAATTAGTATCTTTCTTGTGCTGGCTTTGCATTTACTGTGATCTTTTTTTCATTTCTTAACAGGGAAACAAAGATTATTGGTTTGATATAGTCTTCTTTTTAAAGTAAGCATTTTAAAGCTATAAATTTCCCTCTGAGCACTGTATTAGCTGCATCCCATGTACTTTGTTATATCTTATTTCATTCAGTTAAAAAATATTTTCTTCTTTTCCTTGTGACTTCCTCTTTGACCCAGGTATTCTTTAGACCTAGGTCATTGAATTTCTATATATTTGACAATAACCCAGTACCTTTCTGTATTTATTACTAGTTTCATTTTTGCATGGTTAAAAAAACATTATGTGACTTAAATTCTGCTAAATTTGTTCAGGTTTGTCTTATTGTCTTATTGTACCAATGTTCCATATGTATTGAAAAAGAATATTCATTTCTGCTGTTGCTTCATAGAAAGCTTCATAATGTCAGTTAGGTCAGGTTGGTTGATGATGTTGCTCAGGTCTTTAAACCTGTACTTGTTTTGTTCCTTACTTAGAAATCATAAAGTCTCTGTGTCTTGGATTTTGTTATTTTCCTTTTCAGCTCTATCACGTTTTGCTTCATATTTCTTGAAGTCATGTGGTTAAGTACATGCACATTTTAGGATCATTTTATCATCATGTAATGTCTTTTTATTTCTGATAATATTCTTTGTATTAAGTGAGTGGGACTTGCTTAGTGATTGCCCCTCTCCCTAGAGTAAGGATTTCCATTAGTTTGGGTTGTGGATCATTTCTTATTATCTTATTATCATTTCTTAGGTCCAGGACTTTCATTATTTCCCCTTTTCTGCAGGTGTGATACATCTCCAGCTCGACAGGTGTGCTGCCTTTTTCTCAGTGATGCAAGACTTGTGCTCTTCCTGGGAGATGTTCTTGTGAGGATCTCTGTATTTTTGCAATAGTGGATACCCTCTCCCTCCTCTGGGCCTGCACTACTGAGGGCAGCTTTACCTGAAACCCAGGGCACCCCTAGACTTTTATGTGGGCATATAGAGAGGCCCTCAGCAATAATATATTGTCCTGTATCCACAACTCCCAGGGATTCTCTCTCTCTTTCTATCCCTTGCTTGGCCTTTAGCAATCTACTGAAAATTTTAGCTTATTTTTTATTCACCTGATAGGGCCCCATCTTCATCTCTCTGCCTCAGTCCTCAATGAGATCAAGAAAAGTTACAATTTTGCAAATTATCCAGTTTTTCCTTGTTGTTAATGCTGGGTGATATTCTTTCCAGCTTTCTAGATTCTTGGAGGAAGTGACTTCTAGTTATTATTTTTTATTTTATGAAAATAATCAGCTTATGATGGGCTTGAAATTTAATACACAATAAGAACTACTGATTTTTCAAAAATATATTTGAGTCTATACCTTTTTGAACTAACATATATTTTAATTCCATGCTACTTTTTGGTGTAATTAGGTCCTTGAGTTTACCTATTTTTGTTGTTTGTTCTAAATACATATCTTTCCGACCAAAACTTCTAATATGCATAGTTTGCTGACTTTATCTATACTCACCCTCCTATCCCTGTTTATAAAAATGATTTATTTGAAGTGCAATTTATTTAAAATTGACCATTTTGAACTAAACTATTTAGCAACAATTACCTCTGTTTTGGTATTGTGCAACCACTGTGTCTCGCTCCAAATATTTCTGTTGCTCCAAATATTTCTGTTGCTCTAGAGTAAAACTGGGGTCACCAGTTTCTATTCATTCCTACTCTAAGTCTCTGCCATCACCAATCTGCATTCTGTCTGCATGGGTTTATCTACTTCTTATAAATATATTGTAAATGTAGTTATCAAAAGTTATGTATTTCTTAATGGAGTCTTACAATATGGGACCTTTGGTGTCTGGCTTCTTTCACTTAGAATATTGTAGAATGCATCAGTGAATGATTCCTTTGTATGCAGTTTTCCTTGACAGATATACCACATTTTGCTTATCCATACATTCTTGGATGGGAATTTGGTATGTTTCCACCTTTTGGCTATTGTTCATAGTGTTGTTACAAATGTATATGTACATCTTCCTGCTTTCCATGCTTCTGGGTATTGTAATGGTTAATACATTGGGTTAATTTGAGAAGTTTAGAAGTTTAAGTGACTCAGCAGGGGGCCATGGTCCTCACCTTGTAAACATCCTGAGCCTGTAAGAAGAGAGCAGGGAGCTGGTGTGACTACTACACCTGCCTTGGTGGGGGGTAGCCTGCTTACAATATAAGGAAGAAAAAGAGATGGGCTCTACCCCTTTTTTCACTCTTGCTGATTTTGCTGTCTTCTGCCACCTTGAACTGTTGCCCCTATGCCATGCCACCCTGCCTTGGAGCCAGCTGATTATGGGTTGAAACCTCCACAAACTGTGAGATAAATAAGCCTTTCCTTCCTTAATTTTGGGTGATGGATATTTTGTCTCAGCAGGAGAAAAGTAACCAAGACTTGTATATACATATGAGTGGAATGGGACCATGTGGTAATTTTATATTTAACTTTCTAAGGAAACTGCTTTCCTCTTTTGACTCTTACTTGATTTCTTCTTTTTCTATTGGGATCTCACTATGTAGCTCAGGCTCCCCTCAAAATCCTGGCTCAAGTGATGTTCCCCTTCAGCCTTCCATGTAGCTGGATCCAGGTTTGTACCATGGCACACAGTTTGACTCTAATTTTTGATCATATACCTTTCTGACTTCCAGTATTTCCAAAGGGTCTATCTTTTCCTTATGGAAATGAGAAAGGCAAGGAGGTCATCTGCTGACTCTTTTCATATAGAAGTCTTCAAAGATTCTCTTAGGATGACTTTTGTGATCTCCTTTAGGACTTTTCTAACAATGTCACAACCTTACATGGACAATGTAGCATACAGAATGCAGTTGAAGGTAAAGGAATCTGTTGAAACCATCAGAAAGGTCATGCATTTCCCATTAAAACTGCTATAGGAAGGTTTCTTGTCCAGCAGAGTTGTTAGACTAGTGACTGCTAATGTGCTGTGACCCCGGGAGTCTGAGGGTGTGGCAGGCAGAACCACTGAGATATTTGCAGAGGTGAGCGTCTGTGCTCAGGTGTCGAGCAAGGGCCACCTGTTGGTCCCTGTGTACTCACTAAAGTAGGTGACCATGATTTTAACCTTCTCCATTGTGGTAGGTCATAGCAGTAATGTGTTAATAAACTCAGGCCTTTCCCAGACTGTAGTGGATAATTCATATCTGTCTTCTGATTATTCAAGCCAGAATGACTGTGTGTTTTCTATCAGAATTTTAGCTGGTATCTGCTGTTAGGCTACTATTCCCTTCTTTCAAGTACAGATGGAATTGCTTCCTGAATCTTGCCCTGTGCAGATGTGTATGTGCATGTGCATGAGTGCACACCTGTGTGTGTTTAAGGTTTGTCCACTGCCAGAATACAAGCTGTCCTCCCCTCTGCACCTCCAGGGATGAGGTGTTGCCTGTTCTCTGCTCATTGCCCAGGTCTGTTTTTACCATTTCTTCAGCTTTCTCTGTATCCTGGCAAGTTGATGCTAGGGCTGAATCACACAGACTCCATGGCCCTCTGGATTCTGGGTGGGTTTGGACAATGAGCAAGAGTCTCTTCTTATCCCCACCCTGCAGGTTTGTGGTTCAGGACACATCCATGCAGGACTTCAATCTGCACATTCAGAAGGTCCCTTCCCCTCTTTCCACTGAGGGGATCTCACCGTGTGCATATGTCTATAATGGGTTTCCGCTCTTGCCAGCCAACAGTTTTAGCTTCCTTCTTCCCTTCCTCTTCTTGACCTCACTGCTGTGCCCGGCTTCTATTAAAAATCTCAAGGGAGTCCATCTCCTTTCCCTTCCAGCTCCTTGTTAGGGAAATGGAAAATGGGCTGAAGTGTTGAATAAATGAGTGGTTTTGCATGGAAATATGAAGGACTACATGTGTGGGTTTCCTTTCCATATGGAATCCTATGCTGCTTCCAGTACCAGCTGTAGAATATACCAAGCAAGTTGCTTCAGTAAGTGCCCCAGGACCTTTTCTCTAGCTATTTCCTCTGCCTAGAATTCTCTTCTCTCAGACAACTATTTGACCAGCTACCTTACTTTCTCTGGGTTTTTGCCAAAACCTTACTTTTTTAATGAAGTGTGCCTGAACCACTGGACTTTGTACTGCCCTCCCACTATGACCTCAGCAGTCAAGCCCCCACCCTTTACCTCGCTCTACATTTTCCTTTTCCAAAACACCACTTTTTAAGAATCTATAATTAACTTATTTTGTTATACTTAGTGTTATTTTTTTTTATCTGTCTCTTTCTGGCATAATTCAAGGTTCACAAAAGCAGGATTTTTTTTGTTGCATTTGTTTTCCACTGGTGTATCCCAAACTATCAGAACAATGTTAAATTCATCTGTAATAGGTTAAATAGTGCCTCCTTCCAAAAATATGCCTACCCAAAGCCTGTGAATGTGAGCTTATTTGAGAAAAGCTCTCTCTCTCTACACATGTAATGAAGTTAAGGAGCACTGAATGAGATCCTCCCGGATTGAGGTGGGCCCCAAATTCAGTGACAAATCCTTACAAGAAAAGAGAACGACAAATAAAGCCAGAGACCCCAGAAGACCCGGTCATGGGAAAACAGTAGAGACTGGATTATGTGTCCCCAAGCCCAGGAAAGCCTGGAACCACCAGAAGCTGGAAGAGTCAAGGATGAATTCTTCCCTAGAGACTTTGACACTATCACCTCCTTGAGGCTTGGCTGGCGGCCTCCACAACTTTGAGAAAACATATTTCTGTCATTTGAAGCCACCAAGTTTGTGGCAATTTCTTGCAGCAGCCCCAGGAAACTAATATAGTCCTTCATTCTTAATTGTTGAATGGATAAATGTGAGCCTTGTGGGCAGTGATGTGACCTCCATTTAACATAATGGTCCCTGCTTCCAATAGTAAATACGTACACAACTGACTTTTAAGGGGTTTCCAGTTTTGTGTACGGTACATTTGTGCCATAGAAACCTGTGTCCTGAATATTTTTACCCACTACACTTAAAAGCTTAAAGTCTCACTCCCACTCCCAAATAATTGCTCTCACTCTAGCCTGTCAATAGCAAACAGAGAACAAATTTACCCGTGATTTGTTCCTCAGGCAGTGGATGGGAACCCCTATTGGTCTCTAGCCGTAAAATATCCCTGTGTCATTTCCCCATTACCATCCTGAGTCCCTCCTGCTGTATTTAAGCTAATTCTTGGTTATTGTGTCTTTGGAGGAGCCAGTCACACACACCCTGCCCATGCTCGACAAGGGTTATTTAGCCTCCCCCAGGCCCACTCTTGGTGCGTGCTGAGCTCATGATGCAGTATGCTACTGTCGGTTCCTTGCAGGAGATGGAAGGTAAATCAAATTGAAAATGCCCTTCCTGTGCAGTGCATCTTCCAAATGTCCTCAGGTCTCTCTTACATCTTCCGGAGACTGCCAGACTCTCTGTGGGACAAGAGAAAGCTGGAGCAGTGTTTCGGTAGCGACAGAAGGTGCCATTAGCAGAAATACATCATCTCCCAGTGGTGTTAGCAATAGCAGAGTCCTGATCATGTCCATTCTTCTGCCAGAGTGAGGAGAGTCCTCAGAGGCAGGGGCTGCTGGTAACAGAGCCTCCATCATTCTAAAATATCCCCCCTGGAGTCCCAGAGCAACCATTTCTGCTTGGACGCAGCGAGAGCTTCAGAGAGCTTATTTCAGGCATTGATCTTCCACAAAAGCCTCCCCACTTCCCATCCTGGCCTTCTCTAGCAGGGAAGCATGGGGAGAGGCCAGCACCTGGCTAATCCATTGCCTTGACTGGTCTGCTCACCCCTTCTGCGTGTGGCTCACTAGATCTCTTTGCAAAGGAGCTCTATAGTTTAGAGAAGTGGCTCTCAAACTGCAGCTTGCAGGACTTGTTCAGACAAGTTTCTGGGCCTCACCCTCGCATATCTGGTTCAGCAGGTCTGGGGCAGGGCCTCAGAATTTATTCTTCCAAACTCCCAGCTGATGCTGAGCTGTGGACCCAGTGATCACAGTAATGAACCAACCTGCTCCGATGTTCTTGTGCATTGTCTCGTCTCATCATGGCCTCAGTCATTCAGCTCTGGGCAGTTTGGTTCTCCTGGGTGTGAGTCAAGGCCTATTTTACCCTGTTTGCGGAATGCAGTGAGATCACAGCTTGGTCCTATGAGACCTGTCTGTGCTGGTGACCTCTGACCCCAGGCAGAGGGAGTGATGGGCCTCCCTCCATGACCCCACTTCTCATGTTCCTTCAGTCATAAGGATGCTTGCTAGTCTCTGGGTGTCTCAACATGCTCATTTGGCTCCTATAGCCCTTCCTTTACGTAGACTTTTGTTTAAAGTTTCTTCTTTTGAGTCCTTTATATTGGTTGCTGGTTCCTGCTGGTGCCCTGTCCTTGGATATTTCTCCTCATGAGGGAAAAGGGTCTTTTCTCTTCTGGAGACCAAGCCAAAATAATTAAGTCTTTATCTTAAGAGCAATCTTGGCATTCACAGTAGAAGGTAGAATTACTGCAGAGTCTTACAGTCTTTTTACTTGGAGAAGTAAAAAATGTACACCAAATGGAAAGACGGCCACTGAATTCCTGCTTATTCCATTGTGGAGAGGGACCAGCCTCTAACTCTCAACCCAAGGAGAAGCAGCACTTTCTTGCAACTGAGGAGGTGGTCTTTGCTAATGGGCTTCTGATCCAACTGATCGATCAACACATCTGTCATCAGAGAGACACTGGGGCACCTACACTTGGCTCAACCTATGGCCTGTCTCTGGGTTTGGGACCGTGAAGGGATTCTATTTTTAATTATGCATATATGTAATATAAAACAATCATCAGTCTTGAGACCAGAAAACTTATAAAGCTATCTGGAAACCAGTGGACATTGTTATGGTTTATGTCTAGATGTCCCCCCAAAGCCTCATGTAGTTTTAGATGGGGCTTTTTAGAGGCAACTGACTCCAGTTTGTGTTTGATTCATGGTCAAATGCTGGGATTAAGGGTGTGAGTGCTACACCCGCCCTAGGGCGGGTAGCCTGCATACAATATAAGGGATGGAGAGGTTTGTCTCCTCTTCCCTGGCCTGTTTTTGCTGTCCTCCACCACCATGAACTGTTGCCCTCTGCCATACCACCCTACCTTGGAGCCAACCAATTATGGACTGAAACCTCTACAAACTGTGAGCTAAATAAACCTTTCCCCCTTTAACTCTGGGTTTTGAGTATTTTGTCCCAGCAATGAGAGAAAAGTAAGACAGCTAGAGATCCATGTTCCATTTTGATGTGCGTGCCTATGTATGTGTGTATATATGTGTTTGTGTGTAGAAATGCATACAGACCCTCTTCTACTTACATAACCAGAAAACAAAGGAAGCAAATTAGCCAGATATAAATTCTGTTTAATCCTGGGTAATGCAATTGCTAAAGATTTTTATTTTCTTTATGTTTTTATGTTTTCTATTTTTCTTTGACAAAATATTTTATTATCAGGGGGAAAAAGCCCATGAAGTGTGGTGTAGGAAATAGAACTCCACGACTTGGCCTCTACTCACTTCCTATCCAAAGCCTACTAACTGACCACATAGACCAGGTTCTACTTTCTCCAAAAAGACTTCCTTGACCAGCCTCTTGCTTCTAAATTTTGCTCATTTATTGTTCTTCTAGTCAGTATGTTTATCTTATTTCTCCAAATGCATTGTGAACTACACAGCGATAACAACTATGCTTTTAATGTTTTCCTTGTTCCCCATAAGATCAAGTGTGGCTGAACACATTGTCAATACTGATTGGTCAGAGGGTAACATGTTTCTGAAAGGTGGAAGAGATATACAAATGTGGAAAAACAGATGAAATGCCACCTCCTCATCTTGAGGTCGAACAGTTGTCACTCCCCTTGGTGATAGTGGCTCTCGCCAAAGGATCAGGAGCTCTGGCTTATGGTTGGTGCTGGGAATCCTCAAAACATACCTTGGGGACTACAGTGGGCCTGGGTGTGGCTTACTTCTGACTTCCCTCTTAAGTATTGCGCACTGTTCATCAATCTCGAGGGAGATAGTGGATTGGTGACAAGTTCTCCATTCTTGTTGGACACATTTCAGTCCCTTTGATAGAAGAAATGTTCCTTCCACTCCAAGAGAAACCTCTTTCATAAATACACAGAAAAATTGGTCAAGTCTTGCTCTTCACTAAGATTAGCTCCTTCACTTATGTGATAGATGCCATCAATTTCTTCTTCTTTTGGACTAAGCAGAGTCATTTTTTCCTTTTTTTATCTTGCATAAGTCAACCTCTCGTTCACAACAGTCTTTCCCATAAGATTTTGAGAATTCTTGCTCTTCATCCTTTAAACAACCAACCACTCTGCCTGAAACCTTTTTCAGTCTTTCTTCTCATTGGTGTCAAACTTCTCAAGAGATGTGTGTATTCCCATGTTCTCCATTTCTTTATTTATTTTTTTTTTTTGCAGCACCGGGGATTGAACTCATGACCCTGTGCTTGCCGGGCAGGTGCTTAGACTACTGAGCTAGATCCCCAGCCCTTCCATTTCTTTATCTTCCATTCATTTAACAATTTACTCCACTACAGGTCAATATGGATTTGGGCCCCATTATTCCACCATTTGCATAATTCTCCTGTGACCCCCATATTGGAAATTCAATGAGGCTTTTTCAGCCATCATCTTTCCTTGGCTTTGGTGGTCCCTGTGGTTTCCAGCCACCTCCCTGGCTGCTCTTCCACCATCTCTGGACAGGCTTATCTATATTTTCTCAGTCAATGAAGGGTGAGCCCCAGGACTTCCGTTCTTCTCAGTCCTTCCTTTCCTTGTTGGAGGTCACATTCACTTCCATAGTTTCCACTAACACCTGTGTGCACTTAGGCTGTCCTCTGAGCTCCACAGAGGTTCTTCCTCTACCTTTTTGACACACCTCAGATGCCTCAATGGATCCTTGTGTTCCTTATATGCTGTTCTCCCTCAGAGACCCCGAGCACTCAGCAATGACCTCCATTCATGCAGCTCCTCAAGTCAGTGCCTGTGTTGGCCAGTCCATTCCAACCCACCCTCCATTTTATTCCCTCGCCAATTCTTAAGATGACCTTGGTCACTCTTCACCATCATCAGCCTCCTGTAAACCACTCTATAGAGGAAGAGGGGTTTATATTTTTAAATTCTGGATGACTCTAAAGCCTCCAAACTTGTCCCCCTCCGTCAGTTTCTGAGAGCAGTCTACTCTATTCTCTTCAATGGAGCTTTGCAAAATGCACATGAATCAAGCCCTCTTCCTGCTTCAGACCTTGCTTTTAGGAAAAAGATGCATTGCCTAGTGTTCTGGTTACTTTTCTCTCATTGCTGAGACAACTACCCCAATGCCCTGAATTAAGGAAGGAAAGATTTATTTAGCTCACAGTTGGTGGAAGTTTCAGTCCATAAATTGCTGGCTTCAAGGAGGGTAGCATGGCACAGGGGCAACAGTTCATGGTGGCAGAAGACAGCAAAAGAGCAAAAAGGGAGGAGCATGAGAGAAGACTGTTTCTGTCCCTTATATTGTATGTAGGCCACACCTACTTGGGTATAGCACTCACACCCAGAATCCCAGCATTGGACCATGAATCATTCACAAACTCTAGAAGCCCACCTCCATGACCATGTGAGGCTTTGGGGGTACATCCAGACACGAACCATAACACCTAATATAACCTGTTATGCCATCCTAGGAGGGGGTGACTGGCCCAATTGTGTCCTTTCTAGCTGCATCACAAGTATCAATGTCCCTCACTACACCCATTCACATTTTTTAGTTTCTGTTGAGTGCCATCTCCATCTCGCCAAGACTTTTCTCCTAACTGTTCTCTGTCTGAACCCATTGACATCCCTTCTCTCAGTAACCAGTTTATCTTTGACCTTCTCAGGCCACCGTTCTTAGTTCACATTATCATTTCCCCAGGGCAGTCCTTGTCCAAGACAGGACCAGCGCCTACTGTGCTCCAGATGTGTCCTGTAGCACATACAGCTCCCTCCTAGCCTTTTTGGCTCCCCAATGCAACATGCCTTCATGTGTCACTTTGCTCTTCCATCCCCTTAAAAAAACCTGTAAGCTGCCAGCACAGAGAGCATATCCTTTTCTACACATCACTATATCCTCACGCTGGCCCACATAGACACTCAGGACACCTATAATGAATGATTAAAAAGACTTCAGAAGAGGAAAATGAAACCCATTACATCAGCGGCACAACCTGAGCTGAGTAAACCACCACACTTAGCGCTCAAACCCCGGTCCACCAAGTTAGAACCAAGAAAGTTCATTTGAAAGTCACGCTTCGGGCTTCCAGCATAAATTATATGCAGTTGTGCAAACATGTCAAAGTTTAGTAAATTGAATTTGTTTAATGTAAACAACTTTTGACCAAAATAATAACACAGCTTTAGAAAAAGACATTAGGCACCCACTTTTGAAGAGTTTGTATAATTTAACACACAAGAAAACTTTACTGTAATTATATGCAGACATGTACAAAGGATAAATGTTATTTACTTGCTCCAACCTCCATAAAATAAACCTGCAACCATGCTTCGGCTTGCTGCATTAATCCTAATTTAGAAATTGCCCCCACCTAAGCCGTGGGGGCCCCCGTGGGTTCTCATCTTTTCTTCGTGTCAAAATTAGCCATTTAAATTAGAACCACGTTGAGAGCGTAGGTGACGCCAACGTTGAGGCTCCAGTCCGGGGAGCACTTAAAAGTGGCCACCTGAAGTTGATTAAAACCTTACCTGTCAAACCCAGTGTGACTACATTTGAAAATCTTTAATGTAATTAAGAGAAGCACATTATGGGAGGTCAAGTGACTTTCTTTTTGAATTCCACTTCTAATCTGTCGTCAAATGGATGGAAATTGCCGGCTGAGGGAGTTAATGAAAGCTGCAGGAAGAGGCAGGGAAGGGGAAGAGGGGGCTGGCAGCTCGCAGGAACTGGCGACCAAGGACGGGAGGGTCAGATGGGGGCTCTGTCTCCTTGCAGTGAGTAAGGAGTCTGAGGGAGCCCCCACGAAGCACCCCAGCTTCTGCTAGGAGGCTGTGGGTGGAGGGCTCTTTCACCCCCTGTCTCTGAACACACCAAGGCGTGCAGGACCAGGGTAGCGAGCTCCGCTCCGTGCTGTGCTTATCGCTCAGGGAGATCTGTGTCCAGGACAGCAGCCTGAGCGGGCAGTGGAGCCGGCGCCGGCCCTCGTCACCCGTCACTCAGGGCGGTCTGATTAGCATCAGGGTCAGCCGGCCTCTTGCACTGATCCCTCAAAGAGCAGTGGCGGGGGGGATACGTCTATCCAGGACCTGCCACTGTCCAGCCTGTGACCTCAGGGCTGTCTAGGGAAACCGAACCCCAGTCATCAGTCTTCAGCACCTAGGATCTGGATCTGGGGAAGACCCAGGAGGTCCAAGTGTTCCCCCAGGTTTCCTTCTGCACTTGGGAGTTCCTGGCTCACGAAGCCCATCTCTCACGGTACTGGGTGTGGCCCAGCTCCTGAGACCCTGCTGGAATCTTAATGTCAGAACGCTGGCTCTTGGAGATTAAATTACTTAATGCTTTGCTGTGTGTTCTAGCCTGAGGGTGCTGTTGACAGAAGGCAGAGTTTTTCTCCTATGGTTGCTGTTTCCCTTTTTTTTCTTTTTTGCATTGCATTGCATTTGTCTACATTAGCAGAGGTATGTGTTTGAAAAAGGATTACATCTGTCAGAATGTTGCCATTTAAGATTTGCCCCCTTCTTTAGAAACTGACATGAGAATAAGCAACACATTAGGTCTTGGCAGGGCGCTGATGAGAA
>RJWT010015452.1:0-20426 GCA_004365215.1 Cuniculus paca | reverse complement strand
AACTTCCCAATTCCTCTGCTATGCTGCCTTCTGAGAAAATGAATTGGTAATATGGGGGTTGGAGGGTTAAAAATACCAAAGACCTTAAAGTATCAAGTTCAAGTCCATCATGGCATAGACAAATGACACAGATTCCCAAAGTTTTGCAAGGAGGGTGCAGCATTAGCATTAGTGCCCAGCCCTATGACCTCTAGACACTGAAGTTGGCCTGCAAGGCACATTTGCCACTCTCTGGTCAAGGCTAGCTTTGCTGTCCCAGTAGCACAGTAAGTGGCTGACCAAAGCAGCCACCACCAACACCGAAGAAGTCTGAGGTGTGTGCATCAGGGCACCACACCCTGTCTCAGCTCCTGGACCTCCCTCCTGGTCTCAATTTCACACTCACCCAACGTAGCTGCCTGGGGTCACCTCCCCAAAACACCACTTGTGTCCCACCTTTGCCTGTGGGCCTGCATCCAGGGCAACCCGATCTATAGCAGCTGAGGATGTTCAGCACTCTGCCCAGCTCTGCCCCTGCCTAATGGTTACCATAGTTACCACAGTTGCCTCCAACTCACGGAGACCACTGAATGTCCAAGCACTCCTAGGTATTTGGGGGAAAAGATCCAAAGTGGTTTTCTTTCTGGATGGTTAAACCATGGTACTTCCATGACAAATGCAAAGTGCAATCACGAGGCAAACCTGTGTGGATTCTCAGGCAGGACACAGAGAGAGGGGGAGAGAGGTCCTGATTTCTGATGCAATACACACAAACAGGCCCCTGACTTAAAATGGTTCAACTCTCCCCACTGCAAATCAGGCCGCTGTGGGGAGAACCAGACACCAGCCTTTTCCCGTGAATTGGCACCATTCTCAGACTGCGGGGGAAGAGAACGAGAAGTCAACAAGAAGCAAGCCCTCCCTGTGAGTCAGCGCCATGCACAGGCCTCTAAGGGGAGAGCCGGATGCCAGTCCCTTCCAGCATGCAGGCTGGGAGACAAGAAGAGCCAATCCCCCCATCCCATCCCCACCCCACTCCTCACTGTAAGCGACTGGCTGATCTGGAGAAACACAGGCACAATGATGGCTATTGAGGTAGAATACAATTTAATGCTTGTAGTGTTTAGTGTTTCACTGACTTTGCAGGTCTGAATCCAGTCATCTGATCATCTATTCAGAGGATAACAATATGCAATGTAGCATCTATGGGGCTCTCCTTCTGAAGGTGGTAGCCATTGTTGATTCCCTATTATCCTGTTTTGAAGTCCTGTATCATTCTCACTGGTTTGTTGGGTTGGGTTTTATTCTGTTTTGTCTTGTTTGATTTTATTACACCCAATGGCACGGGCAGCTATTTCAAAGATAACAAGATATATTATGGTAGCCTGTTTGGATTTACTATTATCTTGTTTTGAAGTTCTTCATTGTGTTCATTGTTTTGTTTTTATTGGTTCTATTCTGTTCTGTTTTGTTTGATTTTTACTATGTCTGAAGGTATGGGCAGCTATTTTGAAGACAAAAAGAGGCATTATGGTAGCTATTGTTGATTTCCTATTATCTTGTTTTGAAGTCCTATATCACTTTCATTGTTTTGTTTTGATTGGCTTTATTCTGTTTTACTTTGTGGGTTTTATTCTCTTTAAAATTAAAAAAAATGATTCGACTTATAATTATTTGACTTCACAGTAGGGTGAAAGCATGTAAATTCAGTAGAAATGCCACTTGATTTTGAACCTGGATCTTTTCTGGGGGGTCATAGTGTACAGTGCAGTTCTCTCTCTTGCAGCTGGACAGCAGCAAGGAGTACTCTGCAGGTGCCGTGCATTGGGCCAGGAGGCCCAGGAGGACTAGAGTGGCCAAAGCACTCACCACTGACTGCATCTGCAGCTCACCATATGGTCATGGGGACTAAGCACATGACCAGCCCAGGGGCATTCATGCACATGGACACACATGTATATCCTCAGGCACATTATTGCATGCATTAGACATTTTATATAGTATATACATGACATGCAAGTGTATGTTGCTTACCTAGTGTAAAAATTGCTTTTTTCCCAAGGTTTCATGAACCCAGAGCCTCCCAGCTACAGGAGTCCTTTTCAGCTGCCAACAGGGTAGAACAGCAGGCATCATTTGAAACTGCCAGCCATTGGGGCCTGCCCAGTTTGGGAGAAAGGCTGAGAGGCCCAACCTGATATCTCAGTCCCAGGGATGGTGAGCTTGCATCTCTTAAACAGAAAGTGCCCTAAAGGATTCTGGGAGAGGGAGGCCCCTTCCAGTCCCATCCAGCCTGCCTCTACCCTCTGCAGCTGCAGTCTCCATCCACGCCCACCCTAGCCAGGCTTTCTCCCTAGCTCAGTCCACATTGCCACCTTCTCTTGCCTGGGGGGCCACAGCCACCAATACCCTGGCCTTGTCCACACTGGGGCAGCTGTGAACTTCCCAAAAGACCAATCTAAACATTTTATCCTCTACACAGAAGCCTTTCCATGGAGTCAAACAACCGTCCTAGAACTTCACGGCGTTTGATAAATGGATCTTAAGCAAACTTCTGTTCACCAGAAGACACCAAAGTAAAAACCAAGCCATAGACTGGGATTAAGATGTATATGTGTATATGCAAGTTTGTGTGTGCATGAATGTATATTCGTGCATACACATGTGTACACATACATATACATGTATTTCCCAAAGGATTCTATTTAGAATAGATAAAGAGCTCTAAATTGATAAGGAAAAGACAGACAACCTAGTTTTCTTTCAAGGACAAAAACCTCATTGGGCACTCTGCACACACATAGAAAAAGTCCCCACATGACCAATAATTACATGAAAACATCACTGGTCACGGAAAACACATAAATTAAAAACACAACAAGATGTTCGACTGCTTCACACCTCCTACAATGGCCAAAATGACAGCAGCTGACACAAGCGAGTGCCAACAAGGTTGTGGTTGGGCTTGAGTGGTATGGCCACGTGGAAAAACCATTTTCCAGGACCCGTGAAGGCTGAATCCACCCTGGGCGATGACCTGGCAATGTGACTCGGGCCTTCACGAGACTTTGGGGTTCAGCTCCACCAACCACGTGGGCCCGGAGGCTCTGCTGTAATGTGAATTTCCACGCCTGCCAGTGCTCACAAGATCAAGTCTAAGTCTGCACCCAGGGCCATGGCTTCGCATGATCTGTGCCTGCGTACTGGGGACCCCATCTCCTGTGCCCACCCCATCTTCAGCGCCACCAGGCTTCCATCCTGTCCTCGCACCTGAGCCACCCCCACCCCAGCAGCCCTGTCTGCAAGCTCCTCACACACTCATGCTGGAGCCCCAGTTTAACTGTGCCGTGACTGATCGTCACACCTGCAATTCCCCTCCTCAGCAAGACCAGGGGGAGCCAAGGCCTGGAAGGATTCCACCAAGGACAGGAAAGAGACAGCAGTAAAATGCCAGTCACCTCCTCCCTGAGGGACACCAGTACCCACCTTCCCGTCCTCCTGAGCCTCCTGGCCCACTGCACAGCACCTACAGTAACTGCCCCAGGAGGCTCTGGTTCCCAGAACCCTCGGCTGCTGGTGACACAGACACCACCACTTTATGTCTGCTCACCTGCCTGCCTGGCATCCTGGGGCCACGGGCCTTTTCCATTGCATTCTGTTTTATCCTCAGTACCTAGCAAGGTGCCAGGCACACTGAAGGTGCCTGACAGACAGAAGATGAAGGGAATGAACATATGAATGAGAAAATGAGTCATTTGGTGGAGGTTAAGAATGGGATGGAGCCAACAGTGATTCTGTACAAACCCCTGATGTGCACAAAAGGTAAAATTTGGGCCCAGAGAGGGTGAGTGGTTTGCATAAAGTCACATAGCCAATTAGGGACAACTTAATGTTATACCTAAAGGAGATGTTGTTGGATTTCTGCTCTTCCCTCAGCTACTGTGAAGTTTGTCAGCTGATAAGCTACAGTGACACCGTTCCCCAGTACAGCTGTCCTCCAAAGGGCTGGCCCAAGACCTCCACTCTTTCCTGTGACTCCCAAACCAGGCCATCCCATGGCCAATGAGTAGATTACATGGGACACAAGCTTCTCACCTGCCCCTCAAGGGGACATACCTTGAGGTTCCAGAGCTCACTAAGGGGTCGGGTCCTGCTTCCCTCCACGATTCATGAGTCATAGCCCTGTCAATCACTTCTGCAGAATGCAGGTCTCAGGCTCTGCTTCCAGGAAGCCCAACCTACAATAGCATTCCAGGCTCCCAAGCCCTCGCCTGAGCTCCAGGCAGATACATTGCCTCCCAATTCTGTCTAAAGTGAAATACAATCGCAGCAACAGACCCAGGACACCAGCCAGGAGCCCAGCTGTGAGCGGAGGCAAAGCCCTGGAGGGGCTGCTCTCCAGCTCCACTGTCTTTTACTTTATTTACCTCTGTAACATACTCAGGAGGACCCAGTCAAACTTCCCTGCTCAGCAGTCACCAACCATGAAGCTCTCGACTGCCCCTGAGTCCAGAAACAGCTCTCCCAGACAGGAGTCGGTTCCCTGATGAGTTACTGTGAGCCCTTTCCCTGAACTCGACTTACCTGGCCTTGCTACAGAAAATGCTACACAAGCTCTGACATTCAGCCAAACACTAAATTCAGTTAAACACCACCTGCTTTCAGTTCTCCCAGACCCTAATTTTGCCTGGTGTAATTACCAGTTACTAAGAGCTCAGAGGATGTCTAAGTTGAGGGATGACACACAGGACTGGCAGCCAGAAGCCCCTGGTCTCCTTGTCCTGTCTATGTCCTTCTGCATAACTATTCAGAGTGTGGGCTTGTAGATCCAGCCACCTCTGCCTCTGCCAGCTGTGTGACCTTGGGCAGCGCTCTCCATCTATAACATGGAATGAAGGCTAGGAAAGCTGAGGCAGGAGGATTGTAAATTTGAGTCCGTGGGGGCAGTGTAGACCCTATCTCAAAAGAAAAAATGCGTGAGAGGAGGCTGGGAATATAGCTTAGTGATACAGAGACCCTGGGTTCAATCCCTACTACTGAAAAAAACAAAGTATATTTTAAAAAATGGAACCCAGGGATGTACTTCATGGCCTCAGTTGCTGATCGCATGCACTCATATTACAGAAGAGCTCAGCATGTCCCATTGGCCACCACATCAATCGTCATCCTTGAGAACAGGGTTCCCATTAATCGTTTTGATCCTGGGAGAAAGCAGGGGCCTGTCCTACCCTGCACACATTCAGAGAAGCGACGGAGGAAGGGACAGGCTTTCTCCTCCATCCCGCCCCCTGCCCCCCGCCACCACCCAGTTCCAAAGGAAGCAAGGAGGCTGGAGGTGTATACAGCAGGTGCTCAGTGCACAGGACTGTGGTTACTATAGATGGTGTCTCAAAGACAATGTTCTCTCTGGGCGCAGTGATTCCCTTGTGCTCCAAAGATGCAGCTGTGCAAACCACCCAGGTCCCAGGCAGGAGCAGCAATGAGAGGTCACTCACTTGTCATAGCCTCTCTGGGCTTGTGCTCTGGTCCCCCTCCCTGCCACCTGGGGCAGCCAGCCAGGCCTTCACCCAGATGTGCCACCCTCTGTGTGCAGCCACCGTGCAATATCCCCGCCTTGGCCTAGCTGGACCCCACCCACAGCTTCTGGGTGCCAGCAGACAACTTCTTTTCTGCTGCTGCTGGGGGATAAGGACCCAGCTCTCCACCTCAGTGAGGAGGGGGACCTGGCAGAGAGGCCTGTTCATCCTCCCCAAGGTCCCCAGCACAGGGATCCCTGAGGTGACCTGCTCATTACCACACCCTAGTGGCACACTGCCACCCAACCACACGGCCTGCTCTATAGCCTTGACTCAGTTCAGCTTCTGGGGAGTCCGCCCTACGACACCCCTCATTCCTAGAACTGCTGACTCACCAGGGACGGACTGGCTCAGAATACTGGTGACATAATGGTGAGGCACACCCCAGTGGGACACAGGCCACAAACCACTGACTACCCAGATCTGTGGGGCTCTAGCATGTCACTTTGCTGTGTTTAAAGAGTTGCTCTTTCACCAGTTTCTCCAGAAAAAAGTTGCATGGGCCTGACATGCCAGACTGTGTCTTCAGAGATGAATTCATATGCGGAGGTCCCCGTTTAAAGGAGTTTAGAGAGCAAAATGGGGGAAAGCCATGAAAAAGCCCACTCACCAGACAAAGGTGGCAGCCTGTGACAAGAGAGGTGCAGGGACCAGAGGATGGGATATGAATCACAGTTGGGCCCCACAGATTAGGTGATCGAGGAAGGCATCCTGAAGGAGGAGACCTGGAAGGCTGGAGGGAAACAGTCTACAGACAGTCTCGAGGTCTTGAGTCAGAGAACGGCTTGCGGCACAGAAGAGAAGAAATTTCTCCTTGCACAGTGGCAATGGAGGGTGGTGTGGGCTGAGTTTGGAGAGGACAATGGTGGGCTTGGGGTGCTCCCAGAATCACTCTCCCACCTGGCTCCCTGGCACTACAAGTTGCTTTCCTGAGCAGGAGAGGGTGGAGTTATGGCCCACCTGCCAGGGCCCTTGCTGGAACCCCTCTTCCAGGAGGACATCTCAGGTGTCAGCATCTTCCACCCACACCCACGTGAGAACCTCTGGCTTTGCAGGGACAGGGGAGAGGAACACAGACTGCTCAAGATAAGCACCTGGCAAGCGGACAGTGGCTTTAGATAGTGCTCACAGTGCACAGACTCAGATCCAAATCCCACCTCGAGGAGCTGCATGCACCAAGTTCCTTTACTCCCAGAGCCTCAGTTACCCCACCTGTTAAGTGGGTGAAGAATCCTACTTACTTTGAATAGTAGCTGAGATTGGCTGGAAGACCACTTGGTGCTGGGTGCAGTGGTGCACATCTATAATCCCAACTATCTGGGGACCAAGGCAGGAAGACCACAAATTGGAGCCATTTGGCCCATATAAAGAGGCCTGACTCAAAAATATAAAGAGGGTTAGGGACATAGCTCAGCAGTAGAGCACCCCTCAGGTCAATCCCTAGTACCACAAATAAGAAAGTGCTTAGCACTGTTCATGTACTGTCCAGTTTTTCCTGGTCTCCTGCTATGAGCTACTGTCTCCTATGAAGCCTCCACTGGGAGACAGGACACAGCTGTGAACAAGAGGGGGCCAGTACTAGGTCCAGGAGGGGAAGACAGCCAATGCTAACGGAAGTCAGTGATGCCAAAGACAAAATTCACAGTCACACAGTAGGTGTGTTCCCTCAATCCCAGACCTTGCCCCCAGTCAAAGCCCAGGGCACGCCACCACTGCACAAACCCTGAAAGTTAAGATTCTCTTCACCCAGTGGACACCCAGGGGAAAGATCCAGTTGTCTAGGGGCCACTGACTTCCCACAGGGCCTGAGCCTCAGCATTCTGCTCCAGTCCCCAAAGGTGATGCCCCAAAACCCAAGAGTCCCCCGGTGGCGTCTGGCAGTGCAGCATGACTCACAGCTGCCATGCTGTGAGGGAAGGGGTCCAGCCCCCAAAATGCTGCTGCAGCTGTGCCCCACTGGGGACAGAATGAGAGGAAGGGTTCAGGAAGTCCCCAGTCCCCAACCTGCCTCCATGGGAAAACAGCCTAACAAGCAAATGAGCTTGCATTCCATACACACATGCCTGGCTCTACAGTATACCCTCAACAGAGACTGTCTCAGGTCCTCACAGTTACTGGTGACTGCAAGTACTGTGATTGTTTCTTCTGGAAAATAAAATAAGTACGACTCTTGAAGTCATAGGCATAGGTGGGGACTTTCTGAACAGAACCCTGGTTGCAGAAGAAATAGTACCAAGAATCAATAAATGGGATCATCTCAAATTAACAAGCATCTGAACAGCAAAAGAAACACTCAATAGAGTGAAGAGACAACCTACAGAATGGGGAAAATTTTTTTGCCAGCTGTTCCTCACTCATATTCTAGTATCTAGGTTATAAAAAGAACTCAAAAAAAATAGACATCCTCAAAACAATCAAAAAATGGGCAAGTGAAATGAACAGGTACTTCTCAGAAGAAGTACAAATGGCCTGCAAATACATAAAGAAACATTCAACATCACTGGCGATTAGAGAAATGCAAATTAAAACAACAACCTGGTCTGAGATTCTATCTTAGCCCAGAAAGAATGGCCATTGTAAAGAAATCAAATAACAAATATTAGTGCGGCTGCAGGGAAAAAGGAACATTTCCATATTGTTGGTAGGAATGAAAACTAGTACAATCACTATGGAAATCAGTATAGAGATTCCTCAAAAACTAAAGCTATAAAATCCCTTTGACCCAGCTATTCTCCTTCTAGATATCTTCCTGAAAGAGTTAACAATATCATAGTATAGTGACACATGCAGACCCATGTTTATAGCAGCACAATTTACAATAGCTAAATCTTGGAAGCAGCTGATATGGATAAAGAAAATGTATTTACACACAGTGGAGTACTACTATGCCATAAAGAGCAGTACATAGTCATCTGTAGGAAAATGAATGCACCTGAGATCATAAGGTTAAGTACAATAAATCAGACGCATGAGCTTAAATATTGCATGTTTTCCCTTATGCGAAAAACCTAAAATTTAAATAAAGAGTGAAGTAAAAGATAGATAATAGAAAGTAAGGAGTAGATCTTTCTCAAGTGGGAAGGGGACCAAGAGATGGAGGGAGAAGGGAAGGAGAGAGAGAGGAAGGGGATAAAAAGGAATTAAGCTGTGCTATGGACGTGTACCAGCTCCCTGAGATGAATGTAATCATCATGAACTGCAAATATGTACTAAAAAACTGGTGATTAATTCTCAAGGAAGGAGGAAACTGGGGCTTATAGAGAGGACCTGCCTTGTCTAAAGCCACACATCGTGTCACATTCCTGAACTGGCAAGAAAGGCTCCATTGCTGTCTGCAACTGGCAGGCATGCAGAGGGGACAATCTTCAGTGGGCACATCCTTGAGGCCTGAGTGGTAGGTACTGCCTGGGCTGGTGGTACAGCTTTGGTCTGGACACATGACTCAAGCCTCAGTTTCCCCAGATGTGTAAAAAGAGGCTAGCCTGGTGCCTAGCCACCCGCTCAGCCCTGGGTCCTTTCCACAGATCAGGCAGGAAGTCAGGCATCCAGCCTGTAGCCAGAGTCCAAGGCCAACACCCTTATAGCTGTCCTCCCGCAAGGCTGGGTCACCCAAACACCGCCACTCCACCCTTTGGGGAAGGGCGCAGCCAGTGCCTGCTGCCTTACACTTGCTGATGCTCCAGAGGGGGCCTGTCCACGCTGGGGGTTATGTGCACTCATGCAGAGAGAAGCTTGTGTAACTGAATGAGTCAGGGCTTACGAGTAGACTCCAGACCCATCCTACCTGGATTTTCATCCTGCCTCAACCACTCACAACCAGTGTGATCAGCAAATTACACCATCTCTCTGTGCCTCAGTTTCCTCATCTGGAACATGTGGATAAAAAAAGCATCTCTCAGGGAGTTGTAAGCAGCATTTGAACAGTGCCTGACACATAGTAAGCACTTAATAAAGACAGACTCTGTTACTTTGGTGGTGGTAATGCCCGTGGATCCCATGGTAACTGCCGTCATTATGCAGAGAACCTGCAAGTCGAGGTTGGACTGGACAGGGTGTCACGTGTCTAGATGCCCCCCCAAAGCATCATGCAGTCATAGGAGGAGCTTTTGCAGAGGTAGCTGGATCTAGAGTGTGTGGCACTAGGATTGATTCATGGTACAATGCGAGGCTCAAGGGCACTAGGATTAAGAGTGTTAGTACTACTAGCCCTAAGTAGCCTGGATAAGATATACAAGAGAGGAGGAGCAATGGTTGTCCCTTGTTGCTTTGCTACCTTCTGCCTGCCACAAACTGTTTCTCCTCTGCAATGCCTGTCTGCCATGTGCCACCCTGCCTTGGAGCCAGTAGATTATGGACTGAAACCTCCACAAACTGTGAGCTAAATAAACCTTTCCCCTTTTAACTCTGGGTGTTGGATATTTTGTCTCAGCGATGAGAAAAACAACTGAGACACCACATCATAAAAATTCCTCACTCTTGATCAACAAGTTAGAAGACAAAGGAAGCAGAAGCCCCATCTTCATTACTCAAGAATGAAGATTTATGATGCAGGAAACTCATATTCCCTTGATACCCAGAGGCACCATGCTGGACACTGGGGTTAGAGTAATGACATCAGGAAGGTATGGGTATAACATCTCTGCCCCAGGCAGCTCAGAGACTGAAGAAGGGGAGACAGGCAGAAAGGAAAGAGGAACCCAAGAAACATTTCAGACAAGCTGTGATGACAGTGGAGGGGGTACATTAGGAAGTAGGTGGTAGGAAAAGCCTATGCAAAGGTCCTGAGGCAGAAGACCCTTGGGAAGAACTGAAAGGTACCCAGCACGTTAGAACAGAAAACTGAGGTCAGAGCATGCAGGGTTACAAGTTTAGAGAGCTGGATGAAGAAATGTGGAATCATCTAAATGTCACATGGTGGGGGATTGGTTGAACAAGACTGACATTCTGCTCACTGGAAGTTTTCTACAGTTGTCCCAAATGAAGTTTACGAATGGGCTGGTGGTATGGTGCTAAGTGAGGAGAGGAAGCTGCCATGCTATACACATCCAGGGGTTTTGCAGAAACAAAACAGAAGTTGTTACCAGCATAGCAGATCAATCCAAAACACAAATGCACCCTCAGGACACAGATCGGCCCTACCAAAGCGCTAATGCTTGTCCAGTAACAGGGGGATCCTAGGCAACAGAAGAACTTCCTACGGTTTGGTGTACACAATGTTCTTTAAAAAAAAAACAAAAAAGTTTTTTTAATGTTTCAACAAAGAGAAGTGGCCTGCCATCCTCTCCCCTAATCCCAAAAGCCCAAGAAAGTTTCTGGAGTTGGGGTTCTAAGAGGACAACCCTTTTTTGTTGAAATCTCAAATAAACAAGAGCCCCTTTGGCAGAGGTCCTGCACACCCTCCTGGCACCGACCCTGGGGCTAAGACAATACTGCATGTTTTCCCGGGCGGCAGCAGGGAAGCGGCTCTTAAACTTGCTAAGCTTCGGGAACTCAGCCCACATAGTTTCTTCCCCACCCAGGACCCTCCCTTTCCTGTGGCTCGGGGTCAGCCTGCCTCCCACACTCCTGCCCTAGCCTAGCTCTTCCCGCAGAGCCCTGACCAGCCCTGAACTCCTGGGGCCCCAGCAGTCCTGAATCTTCTATCTCAGAGACCACCGGGCTCCCCAGTTCCCACGGTGAGGGCGCTGAGCTCAAGAGAGCAGGAGGCAGGGCGAGGTCCACAACCCAACCCAGCATGCCCTGGAAGGACCGTTCACAAGGCTGGGCACTGCTCTAGGCATCAGGGGCACAGCGACGAAGGGGACTGATGAAGAGTCTGAAGTCACAGGTCACACAAGTTAACAAAAGTAACTATTTCAGAGTTCAGCAGAGCCCCAAAGGCAATAAAACAAGGGCCGTGGGGTGAGAGTCAGGGTTGGGAACAGCCACGCTGGACAGAGGGTAAATGTACACAAGGAAACACACAAGCGAAGGTGCTACCGTGGAAGACGCAATGTCACCCTTCAGGGCCATTCCGAGTCCCCCTGCAGAGTCCCAAACCCAATCCAACAGCCTCAGGCCAAGCATCCCTCCCACCTGGCCAGCCCAGCCTTGCCCATCTGTGGGCTCAGAACTCTGAATAGAGGACATGAGTCATTCCACAGAGGAAGGAAATCAGTGTTCAGGTCCTGGACCAAGTTTTCTTCAGGTCCCCCACCCCCAACCCCTGCCCAATGATACACAGTCACATGGTGAGGGGCCTTGGCCATGTCGCGCAGCCAGGGGCAGCAGTCACTGCTCGGCTCCGTCCAGGGGCCTCCACCCCAAGCCCTCTGAACAGGTGGAGAAAAGCCCTCCAGGAAAGGGGCAGCCCTGAGGGAGAGGGCAGTGGTGCAGGAGAGCAGCCCAGCCCCTCCCTTGTCTGGCTCCCTCTCTCACAAGGTGCAGAGACAAGGCAGGAACTGAAGACAAAGAGGCCGAGCAGGAAACAAGGGCCTTTGGCGACAATGGGACTTTCAGATCCAGCAGAAAGGCCAGGCTCTGAGGACAGGGGCTTCCCCAGTACCTGGGGGAGGAGATGGAACCCGGAGCCTTGCTCAAATCGGGCCAATGTGCCAGCCTCGTTGACGTCCTCAGTCCCAGCAAAGGACTGGTCCGTTTATACTGCAGTGTTGCATCTGAATCCCTGTGGATTTCTACCTCCCCACAAGAAGAAAGCTCTTTGCCATGGGAATATACATCCGCATGAAAGGACAGCAGCTCCAGGGCTCTGCAATGGTCCTGGTCATCCTGCCACTGCCTTAGCCCTGGGGCTCCCTGGAAAATGCTCAGTGGACAGGTCAGAGGTCACAGCTCGCTGTGAGCCCTTCTCTTCCTCTGGAGCTTTGATCTGAATGGGGGAATTCCCAGCACCTCACACAGATAAGGATATTAATCACACTCACTAGTGGTGCAGGCTGCTTCCCTGGGCCAGCAGCTAACCCTCTCATAGCTAGGCAAATACCACAGCAGAGATCAATGCCTCCTGTCCTGGGGCATTTTGAGTGGAATCCCAGCCATCTCGGAGGATGGACTTTTGCTGACCTCCGGGCCTGCAGAACACTCACAAGATCGAAAACATTGCGTAGCCTTGAGTTTTCTCCATGCTGGCTGTGTGACCCCAGGGAAGGTGCTGATCCTCTCCGGGCTTCTATTTCCTCAAGGAGTAGCATTCCTCCCTCACCCACTCACAGGGGGTTTTGAAGATTAAACACTAGAGGATGTAAGCCTGTTTGGGGGAAAACCTTAAAATGGGGACTTGGAGAGTCGCTGTCACACCCCTTCCCAGTTGGAGTAAACTTCTTCCAAAAGGGAAGCCCATCATTTCATGCCCCTGCTTAACCATCTGCACCCCAGGCCCGAAGGTGACCCCTCAGCCACCAGCCCCTCTGCTTGATCCTCTCCTGGCCTCTCCTGTCCCAGAATCTTCACACGGGCTGCTCCCTCCACCTGGAGAGATCCCTGCCTCACCCCACCTTGCACACAGCCTTCAGAGCTCCACTTGCTGTTCCTTGGGGTGGTGGATTGAACAGCGGTCCCAAAAAAGCATGGCCCCCAGGGACGTCAGAATCTGCCCTTGTGTGGATAAAGGGTCACTGCAGATGGGTTTCACTGAGGTCACACTGGACGCAGGTGGACCTGCACTGATCAGTGTCCCTATAAGAAAAGCAGGGGACAGACATGCAGCTATAGCCAAGATACCAGCGACTAGAGCCACCAGGAGCCAGAAGACGAGAGGAAGGGTTCCCTTCTCCTGCACTGGAGGCCCTGCAGCCACTTCCAGTCGCTGGCCTGCAGGAGAATCCACCTGTGTGGCTTTAAGCCACCCCAGAAGTGGCCACTCGTTATGGCTTCTCCACTGCCAAGTCCTCAGCTAAACCCCATATAGCAGACTTTCCACCAAGCCCACTGCTGTCTCCCTCATCTCCCTACAGCCCAGGAACACAACGGAGACGGGATCTCAGCCTGCTTCCCGGCAGCAACAAGCAGAGCTTGGCTCACAATAGGTGCCAAGTGAAGACCTTCCAGAAGCCCAGAGAAGTCAGGGGATTCATCCATGGTCACACAGCAGGTTGAAGCAGGCAGGGGGACCAGTAATCAGACCACTGCCCTCCATGTCAAAGACCCAATGAGCCCAGATGCTGACAGGCACCCCGGGAGGACTCTGGGGCAGCAGGAGAAACTCCCTCTGCTTGCAGACTCAGCTCCTGCCCTGTGCCCTCCAGCCTACATGTTTGGCTCAGGGACCCTGTGACAGAAGCCTCTTCCATCCTCCTGAGGGTCTGGGGCTGCTGCGAAGCAAGGGATGCCCTGGAGCTGGGCTCCCCATACCTGCAGGGCAGATGCCAGCCACCTATCTCCCACCTTCCCTCTCACAGCCTGGCTTCCTTCTGTGCTGAGGCCTGTGGAGGACCGAGGTACGAGGATGCTGGACCCTGCCAACGCGTGCGAAGTCCCCACCTGGTGCTGGCCCATCTCTAACGCTTCGGCAACTCTTGCTGGTCACACTATGAGCAGACGGCGGGCAAGGCTTCCTCCGGCTCAAACCCCATGGCAAAAGTAGCGTTTACTTTGGGGGAACTTGATGACACAGTTTGGTCTCCTCCGTTTGTAGTTTTAAAGTAACCTTCTATTTGTGGCCAGCATGGCTGGCTTTTCTCTACCCACAGGAAGGAGCTGGAGCACAGTGAGGTGAGGTGACTGAAAGCCAAGGTAAATCAAAACACGCAAGGTACACATGGCAAAAAAAAAAAATCGCACAGGCAGTTTTCTCTCTAAACACAGACACTCAGCTCCTGCCAAGCTACGGGCACCTGAGTCTTGAGATGCAATTTCAGCACACGGATTTTGGTCAAGCTCCTCAGGGGATGTTTCGAGCACCAGTACTAAGACCACATCCCAGGTCTCAGCTGTCGCTTCCCCAGTGAGTGGGAAGCTGGGACTTCAGCGTCCACAGTGGATCCAGGAAGAATCAGATTCAGGCCTCGAGGTTTCTCCAACAAAGACATGAGCCACCCGGGTCAGTGAGAAGAGGGTTCTGCATCTCACCCACAGAGGACCCTGCCGCATTGTTCACAATAGTCTGAAAAAGGCAACAACCCCATCGCTGGTTGCAGGGACAAAGGAAATGTGCCCCACACACACAACAGGATACATTCCAGCCGTAAAGAGGAAGAAACTCTGACCCATACTGCAACCCAGATGAACCCACCAGGTGTGGTGGTGCACGTCTATAATCCCAGGACTCTGGGAGGCTGAGGCAGGAGGATGGCAAGTGTGAACTAGCATGGGCCATTTAGGGAGATCCTGTCTTGAAATGAAAAACTAAAGAAGAGCTGGGGATGTAGCTCAGGGCAAAGGCCCTGGGTTCAACTCCCAGTACCACAAATAAACAAGCAACACAGATGGACCTTGAGGATGTTATGCTAAGCAAAACAAGCTCGTCACCCCAGGACAAATGCTACCATTCCACTTATAGGAACTCCTGAGAGTAGTCAGATTCCTATTGACAGAAAGTAGAATGGTGGGTGCCAGGAGCTAGGAATGGGAGCTGTTAACAAGAGGAGGGTTTTATTTTGTGAAGATGAAAAAGTTCTAGAAATGGATGCTGGGCTGGGGATCTAGCTCAGTGGCCTAAGCGACTGCCTGGCAAGCGCAAGGTTGTGAGTTCAATCCCCGGTGCCGCAAAAAAAAAAAAAAGAAAGAAAGAAAGAAAGAAAGAAATGGATGCTGGTGACAATCACCCAATATAAATGTACTCAATGTCACTGAACTGTGTGCTTAAAAATGGTTAAGATGGTAAATGGGGGGGCCAGGGGTTTCATTTAGTGGCATAAGCGCCTGCCTAGCAAACATGAGGTTGTGAGTTCGCTCTGACACCAAAAAAAAAAAAAAAAAAAAAGGTGGTAAATGGTTAGATGGTTAAGATGGTCATATGTATTTCAGGACAATTAAAAATAAAAGATGCTTTAAAGAGGTCAGGCCCCAGGGCACAGCTTGGGTCCCAGCTGCTTGGGCTCAAATTCTACTTGTACAACACACTAGTTAGGGAGCCTCAGAGTTACTTTGCTTCTCTTTCCTCAGTCTCCTCATCTGTAAAATGGGTAAAGAAATAATACCTGCCTTGGGGGGAGGGCCCTGGGATGAACAGGTTGTGCAGTGCCCAGTTCCCAGCAAAGGGTTTTTACATATGTACACAGCTATGATGGGGGGCCTATTATTCCCAAGTCCACACCCCAGCAGGGCACTGAGGTTTTGAAAGATCCCCACATGACAAATCTGTGGGTCTGGGGACTTGGGGCCTCATGGTCTGGGTAGCATAGAAGCAGACAGCACTTAAGAGTAAGAAGTAAAGACTGGTGTTGCCTGTGGGAAGCTGAGAAATTAAACTCAGTGAGGACAGAGGCCAATCTGACAGTGGACAAAATGTTCCTGCCAAGCCTGGCTTCAGGGGACAGAGGATGACACATGCCAAGGCTCCCACTCCTCAGCCCCAGCCCGTCTGCACACCTGATGCCAAATCCCACCCCAGGCGTAGGGTGGGGAGGCGCTGCCCCGTGACGGGAGACTGAGGGTCTCAGGCAGACTGGCCATCTGCCTGTGCTCCATAGGTCCAGAGGCCACAACCCTCTTCCTGCCAGGCTCCAGGCTCCAGCCACCATCTTGCTTTATCACAGAACCGGAGGGGCAGGAAATGGCATTGTCCCCAGCCTCCAAGGAGTCACAGCAGCCTGACTTTCGCAGAGAAACCCGACTCCGATGCTACGAACATAGAGGCGTTTGAGGCCGGTGCTGCGGACACCTTCATGATGCTATCATTACACTAACAGGAATCATAACCGCTGCTGGTGACAGTCCTGGTCTGGGCTAAGACCTCTGAAGGCAGCAGCTCACAACAGCGCTGTGCAGTGGTTCTACTGCCATTCCCGGCGCACAGACAGGGAAACGGAGGCTGAATGCTGAGCCTGTCCAAAGTCACATGGCCAGGAAGTGGCGAGGCCATGGACTTGAACCCACGCTTACCAGACACAGAAGCTTACTGCCTCGCTCTGCCCTCTCCAGTGATTGACACAGTCATTAACGTGGTCACGCCCAGTCCTCAAATGGGCCCCACTCATGTGTCTTTATCACCTTCAACCTGCAGATCAGAAACTGGAATGGCAGGTGATAGGACTTGACCCGCCGCAAGACTGGGGTTCAGGTCTGTTCCACTGTAGAACTTGGTCATCCTCACTGGGCTGGGGTACCAGAGGGTCCAGTCACCCACCTCTGCTGGCAAGGGTCCTTGGAAGGCCGCGGTCTCCACTCTCACGTTATAGCCCAGACATCCAGTGGGCACTTCGCCTACAAAGCCTGGTAGTCTCAAGAGGCAGCTGCCCACTGGGCTGGGCTGAGGGTAAATGGGCACAAAGCCATTCCTGTACTAGATGCTGAGAACGTCTTCATGCCACAGTGCACGAGCGGGCTCCCCGTGTCATCGGTAGGACAGCCCAGGTCTGACAGGTAGCTAGTGGGCACTCATGCTCCCAGACAGCTCACACCTGCCAGAGGAGGGACAGAGGGGACCGTCCCTCCAATACAGGGACCCAGGCAGGAGGATCAGGGAGAAAGAAGCATGAAGTGGGAAGCAAGGATCCTGGCATCTCATCCTCACCTGGCTCCCCACTGGCTGTGTGACCTCGAGCAAGGGCCACAACCTCCCCGAGCTTTCTGTTCCCTCGCTGAAGAGGAAAGTTCCAAAAGAATGGCTCGAGAGTGGCCTCGCCCAGAACCCTTGTCCTTCTGCAGGTAGAAATGTGGAGCGGGGTCCGGGTCCCTGAGGAGGCTGCTGCGCATCCCTGCGGTTCAGTTCCCTGCTTCTGAGCATGAAACCTGGGGTCCCTGGGGCGGGTGTGGGTTCTGGGTACGCAGCAGGAGGAACAGGTTGTCTGAGGTCCTAGAAACCGAGACCCATGAACTTGCTGGGGTCCCAGCCAGTTGCCTCGCAAAAGCCCACACTTCACTCGGAACAGAGTGGCCATGCGGGAAACCCCACTGAATGGAGGGGAGGGGAGGTGTGCAGAAAGCCCATCCCCACCACTCCACAAAGATGCCACAGCTCCCGAACCCTGCTGGTGAGTTAGCACGGCACTGCCAAGTGCAAAGGGATCCAGGGAAGCAAACTGAAAGCAGCAGGGAACCTGGATCCCAGCTCTGCCCTGGCCAACTGTCTCCAGTCAGATCATCTCCCTCTCCAGGGCTCAGTTTTCTTACCTGGAGAAAGGGACCAGCACTGCCTATCTGGGGAATGTCCTGAAGGTGAACCCTACAAAATTAATTTGCCCTATGAGTGACCTACACAACTGACAATTTCATAGTTCAGTCCTGTCCACGGAGGGACACAGCATTTGTGAGTCAGTAAACACTAGTCAAGGCTGAATCCCACGGCAAAGTCATTGCTTTGAGAACGACTGAGCAGATCCAGGGAAAAATGGAAACAGGAATGTGCATTTCTCACTCACAGGACAAGTATGTAAACTACTGTACGTATCCCAGAGATAACCACGTGATGAAGCAGCTCGCCTGCGGGTGGCCAGTACCATCCACACAAAGAGGGGCTTAGTACAGGGGGCACGGGGAGGGACTAGGGGCACACCCTGACAAGTGTGCCCAACTGCAAGATTTCCACGTGAATGGGATCAATTATAACTGGTCCATAAAATACCTTTATAAATATTTTTAAGTTTCAAAAAAACGAATCAAGGGGCTGGGGACATAGCTCAGTGGTAGAGTGCTTGCCAAGCATGCAGAAGACTCTGGGTTTGATCCCAGCACCGATAAAAAGAGAGAGAGAGAGAGAAGACAAGGGAGGTAGGAAGGGAGGGAAGGAGGGAAATAAAAATCTAAAAGAAATCAAAGCGTAGCATAGCTATAAAAGGGAATAGTATTCAGTCATAAAAAGGAATAAAACACTGATACTCTTACAATGTGGATGGACCTTGACAACATTCTCCTAAATGAAAGAAGTCAGTCACATGCTGCATGAGTCTACTTAGGTGACATGGCCAAAATGGACAGATAGGTCTGTAATGACAGAATGTAGATTAGTAGTTACCTAGGGCTGGGGAAGTTGGAGAACAAACAGGAGTAACTGCTAAAGGGGGTGGAATTTATTTCTGTGGTCATAAAAACGTTGTAAAACTGATCACAGTGACAGCTACACCTATTTATGAATATATCAGACACCACTGAATTGTATACTCCAAACAGGTGAATTACAGTACGTGAATTATATCTCAATTAAGCTATTATTTAAAAATAGACAGGTTCCAAGAAAAACATTAACTAAAAAACAGTCCCAGTGCCTCATACATATGAGAAAACTCCAAAGTGATACCAGAATGACTGGAGTTTGCGAAATGCTGACCTCATGCATTAGCTCCGTGCAGGTTCAAATCCCAGCTCCACACCTGGAGTTAAATGGCTGTGGGCTGGTGACACTGCCTCTCTGGACTTCAGCTTTTTCATCCAGAAAGTGAGAATGAGAGTAGCTTCTACCTCAGGGAGTCACCACAAGAACTCAATGAGGTAGACAGTACCCGGCACACTGAAGGGAGTCAGTAATGAGGGCACTGGTGCCCATCACCATCGTCACTTTACAGACAGAAGGCTCGTGGGGAGACGGGACCTGCCAGAGCTCCCAGGGCCAGGGCCAGTGAAGCCGGAGGCCTGAACTTCATGTCTGCAAGTGCAGAGTCCTGCTGATAAATCTCTTCCTGAAAATGAGCACAGCCTCGTGCTCAGCCAGGCAACAGGGCGTCCCTGGGCTGGCAGCACCCGTGTAGTACAACCTGGAGGGCAGAGGGCAGCAGAAGGCTGGCACGTCCATCCCTGGCTGCCCACTGTGACTATTTGGTCATCACTATTAGCCATTCTCCTTTAGTTTTCTTCTATGTTTTCTTTGGAACTTATTGGGCAGCAGTTGCTCAGCAAGTATTTATGCAGCACACCTACTGTGTGCCAGGCACGGTGCCGGGGACACAGCACGGGCAGAAGGGAGCCTGTCCCCTGGAGCTCACAGTCCCACAGGGGAGACAGACTTCACAGGGTGAGGACATACAGAGCCATATGACTGCACACTGGTGTCTACTGAGGGGACCAGGACATGCAAGGGGAGGGCCAGGGGGCAGCCACCCTATACACGCCATGCCACCCACCTTCCTCTCTCACTAGCACAAATGCCACCTCCTGGCTGCCTGCCAAGGCTGCATGCCCATCCTTGGCCTCGAGTCCATTTTCTGCTCAGCAGCCAGAAAAATCTACTTAAAACCTAAACTAGGTCCCGCCATGAAAGGCAACCGCACTTCCCGTAAACCTCACGCTGCCCTGCACTGACCCACAAGGCCATGAACGTCCTCCTGTCCCTCTCCCACCTTTCTGCCTTTGCTCCTCCAGTGCTTCCACCATCCTGGGCCTTTGCACCTGCCCAACACACTCTCCCCTGGACTCCTCAGATGGCTCCTTTATGACCTTCAGGTGTCAGCACAAAGGTCGCTTCCCACAAGAGTCCTTCTTTTTTTGGTGCTGGGACTTGAACCCCAGAGGCTGGCACACATCAAGCACATGCTCTGCCACTGAGCTACCTCTCCAGCCCCTCCCCTATCTACAACATTCATCTTTCACACCATCTTCCTCCATTTTCACTATCACTCTTAAATACTACAGAAAGCCCTCCATTTTATGAATGGTTGGGCACTTGCTTCTCCCTCAACTCTGCTAGGTTCTCAGTGCCTAGAACAGTGCCTGGCACAGAGGAGGTGCTTAGGTGTTGTTGATGGGTGGTTGAGTGGTGGATGAGTGGATGGGTGGATGGGT